>WEDG01003590.1:0-151269 GCA_017591395.1 Schistocephalus solidus | reverse complement strand
GAACCATGATTTCTCATTATATCACCAGTCATCCAACGATGAAGTCATTCGGACGTACGCATTCGGTGTCCACAGTCTAAAATACTGCCGTTTCTTTTGACAACCATCATCAGAATTCAATTCTGATCCTTAGATGCTGAGGACTTAAGTTCATTGACACATTTTAGTGAGATTTTGTTTCATACGCCTAAGTCATCAAGAATGAATCATCTCGACATTTTTACTCATCCGAAATGCTACTGCAGTATTACCCTACTCTACCATTTGACCTTTATTTTCTAAGCAGTTTTTTCTCCTAACCTTTATTCAAAAATGAAGGCCTATTGAACTCTGCCTCCATTTTTAAGGTAGGAGTTTTATTAACTGCCTATTTTTCTAGTTTACCATTAATTTTAAAACATCGCTAACTGTCGACATAGCATTGATTTCAGCCATTTGCTTTGATAGAAACGGGCGTAGGGTGGCGGCATCCGCACGCTCGAACGAGAAGGCATTGAATACCTTCCGAGGCCATCACCAAAAGGAACACGTCTTGTGATATACTTAGTTAAACCGAAAGTCCCAAACTAACTGATATCTGCCATGGTATCTCGACCCCCAGGACAGCGACGGACACGGACGAAACATTCATTACAGAGAGTAAAAGCAAATCTGCCGTAGCACACCTTGCCAAATACTTGGAGCTTTCACCGACGTTCCTGATATTGATTGGGTATCGAGGTACTGCTCTTGATCGGAAAAATTAATTCGAACAGAAATTACTTCAGTTGGTAAATGACGAGTTTCTATCAAACATGTCACCAATGGAGACGGGGTTCCGAAATGGGCAGCAGTCAAGTTTGATGCAAGCATTATTTGAGAATACAATTGCATCCTTGCATTAAGTTCTTACGCACCCCCTGGAGGAAGTGATCATTGCTTTCGTGCTTGGTAGTACAGTCATTTGTTTGTATCCAAACGTCAAGCAGTTAGAGAGAGAAATGCACGGAAAGGGGATTTTCCCTTAATAAAAGAACAACTGAAAGGGATAGACTAGAGCCCCGCACATGAACCTGACCCAAACGCTGACTGGTTCTTCATTAGTAACTTGATTCAGCAGTTGGTTGAGAACTTATGTCCATTTAAATAGCGATCGTGTGTCTCCCGACCCAAGTGGGTGACATCGGAAATAAAAAAAAGGAAGCTCAAGAAGAAAAGAAGACCGTGGAGAACATATGCCAGATATCAACAATCCAAACATTTTTCCGCTTTTAAGAAACAGCGGAATCATTGTTGGAAGCTTCTGAGAAAAGAAAGATCAGCCTTTGAGTCAGAAATAGTCAAAGACATACCAAGAAATTCTAAAAGGTTATTTGCTTACGTGAATAAGGCGAAACGAAATCGGGAATCCATTCATTTTCGTAAAGGCTATCAGAGAAACAGGTAAACCGATAACTCTGAAAATACTAGCCTCTTATCCAATTTCTTTATGTCCATGTATACAGAGGAGCCGTCTTATGACGAGGAAGAAACAGTACCCCCACCTAAAACAAAAAGCACGGTGTGGTTCCCAAAGGCACAGTAAGAAAAACTCTGAAACAGCTACAGCCCTCTAAATCACCTGGCCCAGATGATGTATCCGTAAAATTTATCAATGAACTCACTCACCAGCTGGCCTCTCCGCTCTTCGAGATCTTTTAAAGTTCGATGGAGGTGGGGGCTGTGCCTACCGAGTGGAAGATAGCCAACATAACCCCTATATATAAAGGAGGAGAGAGGACCTAACCAAATAGTTTCAGACCAGTCAACCTCACAAGTATCTGTTGCAACATGACGGAGAAGATAATCAAAAGGGAACTTATGAGGCATATTGAAGAGAAAAACTTGCTAAGTTCATATCAACATGGATTTCGAAGTAGTTGATCCTGCTTCAAAAACCTGCTCACATCCATGGAAAGCCAGACGAAATCCTTAGAAGTGGGTTTGTCAGTCGATGTGGTCTACATTGACTTTTTGCACAGCCTTTTGACAGGGTTCCACACCGACGTCTCATATTTAGCTGCGTCAAATGGTATGACTGGCAACCTACTCAAAATGGTTGGCCAAATTTGCTCGCACACTACGTCTTTGTATTGGAGACGCCAAGTCTCACTGGGAAACCGTTCAAAGTGAAGTTCCGCAGGGAGCGTTCTGGGTCCCATCCTGATATAACGTGAACAACGTTCTTGATTATCTAGCTATGCGAGAAGGCAATGTTATCTGACGATCTAAAAGTAATGGAACTCGATTGAAAAACCGCAGAAACTAAGGAACTTACAGCTTAAATCGCTTTTCAACCATGGTGGCGGTGAGTTGGCTGCTGAACCTTGATTTAATCACGTGCTGAAATCATCCGGACTGCCGGTCTGGATTACAGAAGGGATGACTAGGTTTGAATATCAGTACTTCATCCAGGGAAAATGTTTAATGGATCTTGGATGGGCGAGACCGGCACCCACTCTCAAACCATTGTCACGCTGTGAAAATATAGAAAAGAAAGCTATGTGTATCTTGTGATCAGGAGATCCTTCGCTGGATTTTGATGGCAAGCTTTTTGGGCACGTGTTCGGAACATTTATCCGAGCCCAGTGCTGGAATGTTGCGTTCAGGCGTGGCACCCTTGGACGAAATGGGACTACTCTGTTGGAAGAAAGCTCGGCGGAGAGCGACGAAATAAGTCAGTAAAATTGGAATGCCTACCCTATGAGGGCCGTGCGAGAAAGACTTTAAAATGTTTCGGTCTTATAGGCAGTACAGAGCAGATATAAGCTTAGCCTTTAAACTTTTCAGCGGAATTTATTGTGCATTTTAGATGGTCGACTGAATTGGCAAAAATGAAAAATCTCCGAGGTTGCCAGCTACGCCCGTGAAAACAAATCACGCCAAACTTGAAGTGCGGGCAAACTTATTTTCCCTAACGGGTAATTGTGAGAATGGACTGCCAATCTCTCGGTTGTTCAGGCTGAAAGCGTTGACATGTTTAAAAGAAGACTTGGTGAACTTTTACTTGACGGACATATATTGAGTCGAAAACCCGCTAAAACGATATGCTTAAAACCACAATCACTGCATGTGGGGATCTGCATATTTTACTGGCGTCTATCTGTAAAATAGGGTTTTTAAGGGTTCTGTATATATCCCTCATAAATACTGAATGATACTCGAATTAAGGTGGTTGCTCCTATAATACAAATTATTAGGTATTTTCTTCAGTACGACTTGCACGCTATCAGATTGGGTCTAGCCTTCGAGCCACAAGTTTTATCTCATCTAGGCGGGTTTTGCAATTTTCCTCCATTCATACTTTGAGTCCCCATCATTGCAATATATTTGGTTACAAACTGTCAAGGTTTCAGAGCAGTTTGGCCTGAGCGAAGATGAAATTTCGCCTTGAATCATTAAAGCTATGCCTACTATGGCAGAGTGATGACGGTCAAGAGGTCACGTAAAAGCGCTCATTTTGCAGAAATGGCGCTTCGCATCATCTATTTGCCGTTCTGCGCGGTCGTCGTCTGTTCAATTCTTACCAGCTTACGTTGATAAAATGGCCTAAGTAACTTTTCACTCCAGAAAAGGTTATGAAAGTATTTTTCGTTAAGCTTCATGACGTGTTTCAATGAAATGGAGCCCGGACGGAGCCAAGAAGTGCAGGAAAGGGGAGATAATAGTGCTCATTTTTAAAGTGAAGTATGGCTGGTAAGAAAAGGAAATCTCGCATATTTACATAGTTTGAGTTATCGTGGTTATGCACCGGTGCAGACGATAAATATAAAAGCAAAAGTTGGATTGCGTTTCATTTTCCATTGTGAATTGGATAATCAAGGTTAGCCGAGATGAATAGTGGCGAGGTGCTCATTTCAGTTATGTTGACAATGGCAAAAGTGGTATTTACTTTCGAGGCGCAGAATTTTGAAGTTCTTTCCTTGGCGAACACCACATGTTCTATTCTTCGAGAAGAACCACTTAACCAAGCAGGCCCACGTGGGATGGAGCCCATTTGACGCCTTAACAATTTGTTCATACATCTGTCCATGCTAAATATGAAAAAGGTTTTGGGGTGCGCCAGGTCGATTTCCGAAAGTTAAGTGCAATCTCAAATCTTGAAATTATTTCGCTCATTTGCTTGCTGACGTTATTGGCTTAATTACTGTTGATAATAAAATTTTTGCATTTATATCTCTTAATCAACTGCACATACCTATGGTGTTTGTATTTAACAATAGGTGGAACCTATTCCGTTTCATAGTTTCACCCGAGATAGCCTCATTTGTCGTTGTCAAATTTGAACGGATTTATTCGTTTCTTGCAATATTAGTGGCGAAAATGTTTTATAACTTTTTGAATTCTAGCCTTTAAACAACTAACCATACCTGTGGTTGTTTTACAATAGGTGGAAATCATTACAATAGGTGAAAAATATTCCTTCTTACACTGCTTCACTAATGGAGCCTCACTTGCAGTCCTTATAGAAATCCACATACAAAAAGTAGAATTATGAAGCGCGAACAGATTTGCAGTTTGAAATTTACAAAATTATCAATTTCCGACAATAAGCTATTTTGCAGTAAGCATATTTATCGTCAACATATCAACCAGTTTCAAATCAATAGCAGCATAAATGTTTTTACCCTGCGTACCTGCGTAGGGTGCACTCATGTTGTAGACCGAATGATGAAATCAACAGCCTCAATTCGTTGTAAAAGCTACCTTCCTGAGGGCCCCAAGCATTGCTTGATTACACCTAGTAATCTCAACATTGACTCAAATATGCTACCCATAGTTAAAGCTAAACAGATAGATCTGTCCACTTTACAGAACTGCAATGACTTCATGTTGAAGTTTGCATCTATTTTATATATATTCGTCAACCTGTTCGATGGTTACATATCTAAAGTTCGCTCTCAGGATTGCAGGCGTCTCAATTCGCTTGTTCACTTGGTCGCCAGCGAGGCTTTTGACAGACAGAAACGTAATCATAATTTTCTCTTAAAAAATGCTCCCATACACAGACGCCCAGTTGACATTGCTATGGACTTTTTGTGTTCGGGTGGTTTCAACTACAAATAGTGGAAGCTAAACTCCTCTCTTCATGTAGCAAGAATCCTTCTATCATAGTTAAATTGTTTTCAACAATTGAGTTGGGCTCAATCTTTGCTCAATGAGGTGGCACTTCTCGTTATTTATAAATGACAAAATGTTTCTTACACCAATGGAGCGAAGAAATGGTCCTTCCTATCATCAACTTCTCAACCTAATATTCACTAGTCTGGTCAGATTTCCACTAACCTCAATGCACTGGTTGACTCATCTCCTCAGATCTTCAATTCGGTCAGCGCCACCACCTAACCTTCGTTTCCCCCCCGGCCCAATTATGCAATTTCCGGTGCTTTTAGCCCATCTGTAAATTCCGCAACCCCATCTAAAGCATTAATACCGTCTAACCCATATAAAGCACTAAGACTGAGAGCTTCCTCTCGTAAACGCAGTTCTCCAGGCCTCACCGTGAAATTTTCCGAGTTACATCGCATAAATAGCGTACTTCAAATACAAAATCCGCAATCATCTCAATTTAAATATAAGTTATTTAACTGTCCACAAACTAGCTCGTCCCATTACCCCACGGGTCATCTTATATTCCCAATTATATCACTTAAGGCAAGTTGTCCGAAGGAAGTAAATCCAAACCAGACCGAAAAGCAAGGCAGCGCAGTTCTAAGTAATCGCATACGGCCTTCTCCAAAAATAACCAAGCCTCTCCAACAGGCAAATAACCCTAACCATGTAAACCAATTAACAAGACCCAAATTCCCAGCACTTAATTCTTATAGGTGCTTGCCCTCTCTCACCAGCCTCTATATTTCCATCTTAATTCAAGCAATTCCGTTTTAACTACCAACAGGCATATCTCGATCGTAACCCTATGGTGGTTCAATGACAGAAAAGTTATATTCCTACTATATTAAGATATCCTTCGCGAGCACCGGTTCGCTTCGTCCCATAACTTTACGTATCAACCTCTTCAGTAGCACACATCTTGCAGTCCCTAGAAAGTGGAACCATCTCAAACCAGCAGACTCTACACCCACTGAGATTTGTCGCTTTTTAATCAGTGCTTCACGCAACAAACACATTGGAGGAGATGAAAGAATTAATCTGTCACAAAATATCATCGCTGCACATGTGGCATGAAAAGTGTGAAAGTCCTAGCAGAAAAGAACTGGGGGCATTAAAATGTCTAAAATCGGATAAAGATATAAGCTTTCTGCCCCCAGAAGCATGTTGTTCTACAGTAGTGCTTAACAAACCTGTCTACCAAAGGAAAGCTCAGAGTCCACTAGATAACAATCAATCGTATAAGGTGTGTTAAGCCAGTGAGAGAAAAAGTCTTGCTACGCATATACAAAAAGGTCTAGCAAAACCAAACGGTACAATCATGAACAGCGATTAATATTCCATGAACCCATTGATGAATCCAAGGCACCAACTAGGCCTATCTTCTCCCTTCGTTGCACTCTTATATATGGTTCGGCAAAATGAGATGTTTGGTAATATTAAGATCCTAGCTGAGGGCTAACTAACAACAGTATATTCTCTCAAGCGGTCTTTGCAGCGTGAAACATCTGACGTTAAAGCCAAAGAGGAATATATGTTTTACTCTGATGTTTGTTTCCTCTTCACATCCATTCGAAAGCAGTCAATAGTTGATTTATAGAAATGGGGTTCTGGCTGCACGCTATGGGAGAGGGACCAGCACTAAAAATCAAACATCAACTCAAGGTTTAGAGACAGTTGATTATAAACCCATTTACTATTTCCGTGAATAGGTGTATGAACAAATTAAGGCAAAAGCTGGAACACATTGTGACACGACAACTCACAAAAGAGTTGAACGATCATACTTTTCCTAACCTTTTTCCGATCTAATGGGTACCAAAAGCTATTTTATCAATTAAAAGCTGGTGCCAATTGAACAGACGACGGGTAAACACCAGCAACTTTAGATGACTGGACGCCTCTTTCCTACCAAAACGTTGGTATCGAGGCGGCTTTTCAACAGAAACAACCGCCTCTACAAGTATAGCTTATCGATCTCAGGCAACGGTTATGTCTCCGTTTGCTTCAACCTATGGACAGAGAGCCTTCTGCTAAACCCTAGCAGTTGCTAACCAGATTGGTCCCATGGGACTGCAAGTACTACTGAACCGAGTGAAAACCCGCCTGCATGAGCACAACTGGCGGCCGGGAGAGCTAAATCGCAAATTTTTAAGTTATAAGAGAAGCCTCGTTTTTACCATATATTTCGGCAATTACAGAGAACTTTCTATGCATTTTCATTTTAAAATCATTTCTGCGCTTTGTGCAATCGCAGTGTGGACCCGTGTCCAGTTATTCGTTTTTCTTTGTTCTGAAGAAAACGAGCTGCAGTATTAACATTTAAAGCATACTGTTGTAATTTATTAACACCTTTACTCTATTATTTAAACCAAAATTATGTCTAGTAGTTTATGATATCCAGGAAGTGACTTGCGAAAAGCGCATGTTTGCAGCACCCTCCATCCTTGAGTAAAGTAATAGGAAGATATATCAGCGTCTGCGAGACTTCGCAGAGTGTCCCAAATATTATAACTTCTCTTATTCATTTGGTTTTACCTTGAAATTCTTGATCCTCTGGTCGCAAGCGTACACCTCGTTCGACATTAATAGATCTTTGGTCCGACAGAATTAATTAGATCTCCTGCATACTTGGAAGAATGACTAGTAACTCTGACACAGTTATCCAGCATGTATTTTCAAGTCATTTGAGATAATTAGCTCCAAAGCTGAAGCACGGATAAAACGCAAGCATAATTTTATGCCTACCAATATTCCAAATCACATATCTGCTATCGATGGGGCACATTTCTTTCCACAAATCTATTGCTTAGGATTCAGAGTTGTGCACCAAGTGACTACTGCTCAGTCATGGTGTCCCAATATTAGTTCTTCTCTTTTCCTTGATACAAGTCGACTTTATGTTGTCTAGGAAGGACATTAATAGCCGAATTCTGTCAGAAATGGCATTGCTCAGTATTTCCTGACATGACCCCAACGAAGTGGCTGAAAAATGTAAACTGTCGACCAGCAACACATATAATTACTCTGTTGCCATGTTGAACAGTCCATCTATGTGATCTACAGCCTCACCGTCTGATTCCTAGCTTATTCTGTCCGGAAACCAACTTGGATTGATCTTGTGAGACCTCAAGACAACAGTAATTCTCTTATTACCACACACATACGATCCACTAAGAACTCCTGGTAAACCAAGTCAGATAGTTAGCTCAAAGACAAGTCCAACCAAAATTAAATTACTAGAAAATCAAAATCTAACTTTAACACTAAAAATACTCCATTACGATCGGCTATTAGTCCCAAAAACATTTCCAACCTAAGAACCTCGAATTTCAAACTACCGCCAGACCTTATACTAAGGACGGTAAAACCAAAGATACCAGCATTCTTGTACAAAATGGCGCTTCTGTTCCATTCGCAGTGCACCCACAGTACACCACAGTCAGTCCCTAAATGTTTGGTTTTCAGTTGCCTCATAATAGGACTGGACCTACTGGACTTATAGCGAGTAGTGTAAACAGTAAAATGACTAAGATCTAAGGTGCACAAAAGACTAATGCTAAATGGGAAAATATGTGTCTAAAATTAAAAAAAAACAACAGAATAACGGTAAAACTGACAGCCCTTTTTGACAAAAATGTTGATCCATCTTTAATTACGCACGACTGGTCTGACTGCATTCTATGTCAGGATGTGAATACTTTGTACCAGTATGCTCCACGAAGTTTCGGATGCACTTATTCGTCGTTTATTTCCGCGTGAAAAACAAATAGATTCAAGGGACCAGGATTATCTCCTTCAATGCCGTAGGTAACGTAAAGTTCTTTCGTCGATTTCATATGCAGTAGGCATTTTCCGTTCTACCCTTTGGTTTGACTTATTTTTTTGAGCAGGCTACGAGGCTGTCCGAAGAAAAACGGCTTGCCGATTAGCTCAAATTTGTTAAAGGCGCTCTTTAAATATCGCGAAACGTCTTTCAAGCACAGTAAGAACCCATATAAAAAACAAGGCACCCCATCCATCGAGACACTTTTGGAAGTCTTATCGTTGACGACAAGTGGACGGCTGGTAATTTCATTGTTTTCGTTCCCATAACATTTATTGAAAATTTGACGACTACCCTAGCGTCTTTCTGGGGTCGAACCAGTGCCGTCCTCAAAACGATGGCCTTTATCCTCTGGAATTTACCCGTAGCCATTCATCGTTTCGTCAATCTCATAATTCTGGTTCAGATAGCTTCCCGAATAGTATTATAAAGGCAGGTGCTAACGATACTTTTTCGTCTGTCCTGGTAAAGATATTTAATCTAGCCCTGGATGTTGAAACCTTTCTCAGTGTGTGGAAGGAATCGCGCATTCTGCCTTTCACCAAACAGGACCATTCTATGTCGTTTAACGATTTTTGGCCAACTAACACAATTTTCGCAGCTTCAAAGATCTTGGAGACCTTGATAAAAGATAAGATGACGTAGCACTTCACCAAGAATAACCTTCTTCGTGTGGCCCAGCATGGATTCCTCAAAACAAGGTCTTTTGACACCTGTCACCTCTCTTTGATCACGTTCTGCAATCTAGGGACAAGGGCTTTGCACTTGGCATTGTCTTATGCGACTTCAATAAGGCTTTTGATCGGTTGAACATACCCTCCTTCTCCTACAAATTTCCTTTTTCGGTGTATGCGGTAAACATCCGCACTTGATATCTTCTTACGTGAGCTTTCCCATACAACATGTTAAGATCTCAAATGTTAGCTCCAACGTCGCACGCGTGAGGAGTGGAGTTACTCAGGGTAGTGTGCATGGCCATATCTTATTAAGTCATTTTGTCAATGACGTTCCAGGTTTATTTCAGAATGGTAGGCTAATTAAGTAAGGCCAACGATTTGAAAATTGCTATCAATATAAGCCAGTAGATCTCCCTCATGCTTGAACTCTAAAAACGATCTTCAGGCCTTTGCCCAGTGGTGCTGCAAATGGTGCCTTTCCCCTCCTTTGAAAAATGCTCCGTTGTTGTTTTTGGCGATGTTCATAAGATTCAAATAAGCATAGATGGGCACGAAATAAATGTGCCTGGAGTTGTTAAGGATCTGGACATATCATATTCCAACGGTCTTGATCTTTCAGAGCATTGCGCCCTTATTGTCTTTAAAGCACGCAGAACTACCGGGTTTATCATTTGAACTTTTAAAATTATCGATATTAGACCCCACCTTTATGTAATGTACGTTAGGCCTGTTCTGGAATACTGCTCGTTTCCATTTAGCTTTCTGCACGCTAGTGAACAGAAGAAAATAGAATTCTTCGGCTGAGAGCGAGCAAACCTCCACGGATGCACTTTGGTCTGGTGGAGAATACTGATTTCTTCAAATGGCAGGAAGACTGTAAACACACTGAACTTATTTTACCATTTGCTGTTCCTAGCAGCTATCATCCCATGGACAGCAGTGCATTCTTCTAAATAATATCAATTTAGGAACGGAACTTATAACTATATTTCTTTAGGAATTTTTTCCATACTATCCTGATCCCACTGCATATTTCTTCTGATATTGCCTTAAACTGGCATTAAATACAAGAAGTTGAAAAAAACACAGCGTAAAACGCATACTGGAGAAACTGGCGATACATTGACAGACTCTTACGTTGGCCATGACACCGGTTCAGATAGGGGAGGGAGATAGAGTTTGTTAGGTCTATCGTAAATATACTCTCACATTAACCTACTACACGCGCCAACCGCTGTTCCTGTACCACGCGGTGTACACGGCTGGATACGTCTGTGGAGCTACACTTGGTCACCTATTGCCATTTTCTTACTATAGGGCATACTTGGTCCAATGAAGGCAAAGAGTATTCGAATATTAATCTCTTAACATTTTCGATTTTTAATATGGTCACGGGCATTCGTTGGGACCTTAAAAAGACAAAAACCTCGAGGACAGAAAGGGCAAACATCTGGTATATTCATCGTGTTATTAACGAAAGGAAAAATTGTGCAATATGAAACCACTTGTCGTAGATTTTCTCTCTCAGTAAATGTTAACTGAAATTCGGAATTGTCCTCCCATTCCGAAAAAACTTACGGAGGCTTTCAATATTAACTATCGTTACGTCTTACACCAAGATATTACAATCAGAACAGGATGCTGGCTGAGCACAGGAACAGTGGTTGTCACGTGTAGAAGGTTGAAGTGAGAGTATATTTACGATAAACCTAACACACTTTATCTCCCTCCCCTATCTGAACCGGTGTCATGGCCAACGTAAGAGTCTGTCAATGTATCGCCAGTTTCTCCAGTATGACGTTTACGCTGTGTTTTTTCAAGTACTTGTATTAAATGCCAGTTTAAGGCAATATCAGAAGAAATATGCAGTGAGATCAGGATAGAAGGGAAAAAAATTCCTAAAGAAATATAGTTATAAGTTCCGTTCCTAAATTGATATTATTCAGAAGAAAGCACTGCTGTCCATGGAATGATATCACCTAGGAACAGGCACTGGTAACATAAGTTCGGTGTGTTTACAGTCTCCCTGCCTTTTGAAGAAATCAGTATTCTCCACCAGACCAGAGTGCATCCGTAGATGTTTGCTCGCTCTCTGCCGAAGAATTCTATTTTCTTCTGTTCACTAGCGTGCAGAAGGCTAAATGGAAACTAGCAGTATTCCAGAACAGGCCTTACGTACAGTACATAAAGGTGGGTCATATCGATAATTTTAAAGTTCAAAATGATAAACCCGGTAGTTCTGCGATGCTTTAAAGACAATAAGGGCGCAATGTCTCTGAAAAGATTAAGACCGTCGTAATGAAATGCCCAGATCCTTAACAACTCCAGGTACATTTGAGTTCAGCCCATCTATGCTTGAGCCCGATGATCATCGCGAAAATCCATAAAGAAGCATTTTGTAAGGGAGGGCAAAGGCGATCTTTTCAGGAAAAGGCCTGAACATCGTTTTTTAGGAATTCAAGCGTTGTGGGGCGATCCGCTGCCTCATATTGAGAGGCAATTTTCAAATCGTTGGCCTTACTTAATTAGCCTACCATTCTGAAATAAACCTGGAACGTCAGTGAAAAATGACAAAATAAGATAGGGCCAGGCACACTATCCTGAGTAATTCCACTCTTCACGCGTGCGACGTTGGGGCTAACATTTGAGATCTTAACATGTTGTATGCGAGAGCTCAAGTAAGAAGATATAAAGTTCAGATGTTTACTGCATACACCGAAAAAGGAATTTTTTAGGGAAGGAGGGCAGGTTCAACCGATCAAAAGCCAACCATTTGAGTAGGTTGCCAGTCATACCCATTTGACGCAGATAAATATGAGACGTCGGTGTAGAACCCTGTCAAAGGCTTTGCAAAAGTCAATGTAGACCACATCGACTGACAAACCCACTTCTAAGGATTTCGTCTGGCTTTCCATGGATGTGAGCAGGTTTTTGAAGCAGGATCAACTACTTCGAAATCCATGTTGATATGAACTTAGCAAGTTTTCTCTTCAATATGCCTCATAAGTTCCCTTTTGATTATCTTCTCCGTCATGTTGCAACAGATACTTGTGAGGCTGACTGGTCTGAAAACTATTTGGTTAGGTCCTCTCTCCTCCTTTATATATAGGGTTATGTTGGCTATCTTCCACTCGGTAGGCACTAGCCCCACCTCCATCGAACTTTAAAAGATCTCGAAGAGCGAGAGGCCAGCTGGTGAGTGAGTTCATTGATAAATTTTTACGGATACATCATCTGGGCCAGGTGATTTAGAGGGCTGTAGCTGTTTCAGAGTTTTCACGTGCCTATTGGGAACCACACCGTGCTTTTTGGTTTTTAGGTGGGGCAATACTGTGTTTTTCTTCCTCGTCATAAGACGGCTCCTCTGTATACATGGACATAAAGCAATTGGATAAGAGGCTAGTATTTTCAGAGTTATCCGGGTTTACCTGTTTCTCTGATAGCCTTTACGAAAAATGAATGGATTCCCGATTTCGTTTCGCCTTATTCACGTAAGCAAATAACCTTTAGAATTTCTTGGTATGTCTTTGACTATTTCTGACTCAAAGGCTGATCTTTCTTTTCTCAGAAGCTTCCAACAATGATTCCGCTGTTTTCTTAAAAGCGGAAAAATGTTCTGGATTGTTGATATCGGCATATGTTCTCCACGGTCTTCTTTCTTCTTGAGCTTCCTTTTTTCCGATGTCACCCACTTTGGGTCGGGAGACACGATCGCTATTTAAATGGACATAAGTTCTCAGCAACTGCTGAATCAAGTTACTAATGAAGAACCAGTCAGCGTTTGGGTCAGGTTCATGTGCGGGGCTCTAGTCTATCCCTTTCAGTTGTTCTTTATTAAGGAAAATCACCTTTCCGTACATTTCTCTCTCTAACTGCTTGACGTTTGGATACAAACAAATGACTGTACTACCAAGCACGAAAGCAATGATCACTTCCTCCAGGGGTGCGTAGGAGCAATGCAAGGATGCAATTGTATTCTCAAATAATGCTTGCATCCAAACGGCTTGACTGCTGCCCATTTCGGAACCACGTCTCCATTGTGACATGTTTGATAAGAAACTCGTCATTTTACCAGCTGAAGTAATTTCTGTTCGAATTAATTTTCCGATCAAGAGCAGTACCTCGATACCCAATCAATATCGGGAACGTTTAAAGCTCCAGTATCCCCTAAGTGTTTGCTACGCGATTTGCTTTACTCAAATGTAATGAATGTTTCGTCCGTGTCCATCCGCTGTCCTGGGGGTCGAGATACCATGGCAATATGGAGGTCCAGTTAGTTTGGGACTTTCGGTTTACAACTAAGTATTTCACAAGACGTGTTCCTATTTGGTGATAGCCCCTCCGGAAGGTATTCACTGCCTTCTAGTTCGAACATTGCGAGGCCGCCACCCCTACGCCCGTTTCTATCCAAGCAAATAAGCTGAAATCAATCAATTCTGACTTATGTGTCTGCAATTTGCTCACGTAACCACGTTTCAGTTAGATCTATGAAGTCAGGTTGTAAATGGTGCACGAATAATTTGATTTCATCAATTTTGTTGAATAGACTCTGCAAATTTGTGTACATCATTGTCATCTTGTTTAGTTCTCTCGATCTCTGAAGCTTGTTGTTTCTTGCTTGCACCTGGCAATCATTTCGCAGGAGAAATCCAGTCCCCTGTCTGGGTTCAAATTTGTAGGCATTTTATAGGGCTTTTGAATGGTGTGTTTGCCGTCAATTTCACCGGATGTTCCCATAAAAACGAGCGCACCATTTAATGATTTTTTGTCTACAATTTTCAAGTTAATTTCCCCCTCATATTTACGTCTTTTCCATTCTGCTACCAGTGTTCTAATTTTTATCCAATCGATAGGAGAGTAATCTGGCGGAAAAAAATACTCCACGATGATTCTATCGTAGTCAGGTCTTTCGAGTGAGCAGTAGATCCACCTGCTGATTGCTCCCTTAGACGACTTTCTACGGTCTTGTGCATATCGCATGCGATTCGTTTCTAACGAGAGGCCCTTATCGAAAGATCTTTTTGATTTTAACTACCACACTGAATTGTTGTTGAAGAATTTGAAATTTTTATTTTTAGAATTTATATTTGGTTAGCACCGGCAAGGCACTGTCTAAACAAACATTAGTAACAAATAAAGTTATGACAATGTGCGCTGATAACATATACAAATACTTTAAAATGTAGACATAACTTGTCCTGCTATTTCAACAGTTAGCGATGTTTTATAATTAATGGTAAACTAGAAAGAATAGGCAGTTAATAAAACTCCTACCTTAAAAATGGAGGCAGAGTTCAATAGGCCTTCATTTTGAATAAAAGTTAGGAGAAAAACTGTCAGGAAAAATAAGGTCAAATGGTAGAGTAGGGTAATACTGCGGTAGCATTTCGGAATGAGTAAAGAAAATGTCGAGATGATTCATTCTTGATGACTTAGGCGTATGAAACAAAACCTCACTAAAATGCGTCAATGAACTTAAGTCCTCAGCATCTAAGGATCCAGAATTGAATTCTGATGATGGTTAGTATCCAAAGAAACGGCAGTATTTTAGACTGTGGACCACCGAATGCGTACGTCCGAATGACTTCATCGTTTGGATGACTGGTGATATAATGAGAAATCATGGTTCATGGGCGACTCGTTGTAGCGAAAATATAGTTTCAAAAGGTTCAGCAAATTCCCGATGGTCCTTTCTCTGAGTCATTGGGAAAGCTACTGGAAAAAGATGAGGAAAAAGGTTAATAGAATCGAGTGTTAAGATAAATGTGCAGTCTTCGCTTGAATGCAGATAGACTAGTTTACGACCTAATTTCAATTGGCGTGTTTTTCCAAAGAAAAGTATACCCAGAAGCAAAGAAGAGAGAGTATTTACACGTGGAGGATGAAGGAAGAGGTATAATAAGTGCAGAATTTCCTAGGTTATAAGGAAGACTAACGGGGGTAATGACAGAAAGCTTGGGGAGAGTTGAGCTATTATTTAGTCGAAAAAGGAGACAAAAGCCTGCTTCCAGTCTCATTTAAAAACATTTTAGAATGTCAGCAGATCCTGTTTTACCTTTTCTTTTGAAGTTTCCCCAGTAGACTCGGGGACTCCCTGAACTACAAGACAAAATGACCTCACAGGGATAAAAACCAATTTCTTCATCCTGCTTTCTTTTAGTAATGGAGGTTTGAATAACGCACTTTTTTACGGTCTTAAATACTGTGTTTAAATTGGTCTTCGTCGTTGAGCCTGCTGGTTGATTTTCAGATATCGCTCTTGATCTTTCAAACATTGTAAGTTTTACTGACCCTGCGTTCGATTGAATAGCCCCGGGAAGCCTGAATTTGGGTTTGTAGCATCCAGGTCTGTCAATAAGTCGCCGGCCTCTATTCCGCCATTAATTCGCTGGCTATCATGATATTTTCTCTTGTAGTTCGATGGACATATATAGATCATGATTCTGTCGCTAATTCGTGGTTTTAAAGAAACATGGTAATTACTGTTTGTCGATTTTTCAGGGACCATCGATCGCTGATTTACTTTTCTACAGCCAGATTCTATGTAAATCAGATTTCAGAACCTGGGGAAATGCAAGGCATAATTTTATCCTCGCTTATTTTCTTTCTGGTCATCTGTATTTCAACTGACTCAGAGGTTTGTTCATAAACTTTTTTCTTTTTGTCTTTTTGTTTCGCTTAATATTGTGTCTATTGACCTCTTCCGTTTCCTTGCGCTGATTATAGTCTAGCTTGTTTATGTTTGTCAGCTCTTTTGCATCGTGTTCCAGTGATTTAATTTTGTTATTTTTGATAAATACTGCTATTATTTCCGAAAGGAGATCGATGTCTCCTTCTAATCTCAAAGCTCTGGTTGTGAGTTCTCGGCATCCATCACAGTGCGCCAGCCCTTCACTGTTCATTTTACTTTTGGTCGAGTTCGGTAGCGCACTGCTTCCTTCAATATTGCTGCTTGGTGGTTCTTGTCGGTCTGCTAAAGGTTACTTGAGATTTCTGGTAAGTTTTTGTCAGCTGAAATCGAAAACAATTAACATTCCTGAGAGAGAAAATCTACGACAAGTGGTTTCTTATTGCACAATTTTTCCTTTCGTTAATAACACGATGAATATACCAGATGTTTGCCCTTTCTGTCCTCGAGAGATTTTTGTCTTTTTTAAGGTCTAACGAATGCCCGTGACCATATTAAAATCGAAAATGTTAAGAGATTAATATTCGAATACTCTTTGCCTTCATTGGACCAGGTATGCCCTATAGTAAGAAATGGCAATAGGTGACCAAGTGTAGCTCCACAGACGTATCCAGCCGTGTACACCAGTGCATGGTGGCACAGGAACAGCGGTTGACGCGTGTAGTAGGTTAATGTGAGAGTATATTTACGATAGATCTAAAACACTGTATCTCCCTCCCCTATCTGAACCGGTGTCATGGCCAACGTAAGTGTCTGTCAATGTATCGCCAGTTTCTCCGGTATGCGTTTTACGCTGTGTTTTTTTTTCAACTTCTTGTATTTAATGCCAGTTTAAGGCAATATCAAAAGAAAAATGCAGTGAGTTCAGGATAGTATGGAAAAAAGTCCAAAAGAAATATAGTTATAAGTTCCGTTCCTTGATATTATTCAGAAGAATGCACTGCTGTCCATGGGATGATAGCTGCTAGGGACAGGCAATGGTAACATAAGTTCAGTGTGTTTACAGTCTACCTGCCTTTTGAAGAAATCAGTATTCTCCACCAGACCAAAGTGCATCCGTGGAGATTTGCTCGCTCTCTGCCGAAGAATTCTATTTTCTTCTGTTCACTAGCGTGCAGAAGGCTAAATGGAAACTAGCAGTATTCCAGAACAGGCCTTACGTACAGTACATAAAGGTGGGGTCTAATATCGATAATTTTAAAAGTTCAAATGATAAACCCGGTAGTTCTGCGTGCTTTAAA
This sequence comes from Schistocephalus solidus, assembly GCA_017591395.1. Lineage (NCBI taxonomy): Eukaryota > Metazoa > Platyhelminthes > Cestoda > Diphyllobothriidea > Diphyllobothriidae > Schistocephalus > Schistocephalus solidus. The sequence continues at coordinate 133,707 of WEDG01003590.1, read as the reverse complement.
GACAATAAGGGCGCAATGCTCTGAAAGATTAAGACCGTTGTAATATGAAATGCCCAGATCCTTAACAACTCCAGGCACATTTATTTTGTGCCCATCTATGCTTATTTGAGTCTGATGGTCATCGATAAAAACCCCATAAAGGAGCATTTTGTAAAGGAGGGCAAAGGCGCACTTTGCAGGAAAAGGCCTGAACATCGTTTTTTAGGAGTTCAAGCGTTGTGGGGCGATCCGCTGCCTCATATTGAGAGGCAATTTTCAAATCGTTGGCCTTACTTAATTAGCCTACCATTCTGAAATAAACCTGGAACGTCATTGACAAAATGACAAAATAAGATAAGACCAGGCACACTACCCTGAGTAATTCCACTCCTCACGCGTGCGACGTTGGAGCTAACATTTGAGATCTTAACATGTTGTATGGGAAAGCTCACGTAAGAAGATATCAAGTGCGGATGTTTACCGCATACACCGAAAAAGGAAATTTGTAGGAGAAGGAGGGTATGTTCAACCGATCAAAAGCCTTATTGAAGTCGCATAAGACAATGCCAAGTGCAAAGCCCTTGTCCCTAGATTGCAGAACGTGATCAAAGAGAGGTGACAGGTGTCAAAAGACCTTGTTTTGAGGAACCCATGCTTGGGCCACACGAAGAAGGTTATTCTTGGTGAAGTGCTACGTCATCTTATCTTTTATCAAGGTCTCCAAGATCTTTGAAGCTGCGAAAATTGTGTTAGTTGGCCAAAAATCGTTAAACGACATAGAATGGTCCTGTTTGGTGAAAGGCAGAATGCGCGATTCCTTCCACACACTGAGAAAGGTTTCAACATCCAGGGCTAGATTAAATATCTTACGCAGGACAGACGGGAAAAGTATCGTTAGCACCTGCCTTTATAATACTATTCGGGAAGCTATCTGAACCAGAATTATGAGATTGACGAAATGATGAATGGCTACGGGTAAATTCCAGAGGATAAAGGCCATCGTTTTGAGGACGGCACTGGTTCGACCCCAGAAAGACGCTAGGGTAGTCATCAAATTTTCAATAAATGTTCTGGGAACGAAAACAATGAAATTACCAGCCGTCCACTTGTCGTCAACGATAAGACTTCCAAGGGTGTCTCGATGGATGGGGTGCCTTGTTTTTATATGGGTTCTTACTGTGCTTGAAAGACGTTTCGCGATATTTAAACGAGCGCCTTTCAACAAATTTGAGCTAATCGGCAAGCCGTTTTTCTTCGGACAGCCTCGTAGCCTGCTCAAAAATAAGTCAAACCAAGGGTAGAACGGAAAATGCCTACTGCAAATGAAATCGACGAAAGAACTTACGTTACCTACGGCAAAAAATTGAAGAGAGATAATCCTGGTCCCTTGAATCTATTTGTTTTTCACGCGGAAATAAACGACGAATAAGTGCATCCGAAACTTCGTGGAGCATACTGGTACAAGTATTCACATCCTGACATAGAATGCAGTCAGACCAGTCGTGGCAATTAAGATGGATCAACATTTTTGTCAAAAGGGCTGATCAGAAACCAAAGATGTAGCTTTATATTTTGTAAACATAAATGCCGTGGGCTGAACTCCTAAGTGGGCCTAAAGATGACACTTTCAAAGTCAGGAAACCTCTGTAGAAGATAAGATCAAGTACGCTTGACCCTCGGGTAGGGAAGTTAACAACCTTATTTCACATGGAGATATCTACGGCCTCGAGTAAATCTTTGAAATATATACGACCGGTAGGTGGAAATCATCGAACTTCAGGAAGGTTGAAATCATCTGCAATTAAGCAATACTTAAAATAAAATTAGCCACGAAGTTAAAGTCCTACCGGGGGCAAAAATCTTAATACTCACTGGCATTGGCTGATTGACAGGCACAACCGAAGAATTAAAAGTACTTTTTAAAGTGGTTTCGAAGCCATCAGCTCTCTTTCACCGTGGTAAATTGTGCATGGTCTATGGGCAGCAATGCAAGTGCTTGTTTAACAAAGGTTAATCTTCCTTCACCATGGCTGTCTCGACGGTCATTTCGAATATAATTCTGCTCTAAAAGAGAGAGTTCGGAGTCGGCTAAGGAAAGAGTTGCACATGTTTCAGTTACTATAACAATATCTGGACAATGGATAAAGATCAAATGCTGAAGCATTGGCATTTTATTGAGCAAAGCGCTGGCAGTTAGAACGAAGAGTTGAAGTTGGCAAGTTGGTTGTTTTTGAGGCAGGGCAGCTATATCGTCTATGGGTTGAGGGGCCACCGAACATAGGGAACGGGTATTCCTGTCCGTTTCTTAAAAAAGGTTGTGGTAGAGCAAACGCCCGATGTGGGTTAAAAGGAGAAAGATTTTAAGGGGGAAATTGACGGACATAGGAACCGAGCATCCCTGCCGGCTATCTGAGCTTGTCCGGGATACCCATGGGCAGGATACTGCAAATCATTCTTATTAAAGTGACTCAGAGTCTTGAAGTTATTTGTTTTATTTACATTTTTGTATTTTTCTTGTTCTCTTGAACTTTACGTACGCTTTTTTGAATGTGCTAAAATACAGCTAGCAAAATTTGACTCGCATCTGTGTGACTCCTGTTTTCCCTGGTACATGTTGTCAACCTTTGCTTAATTGTGCTAATCTGCATCAGTCATTTGCAGTCAACAGCAAAGCTATAGCCTCATTCCTCGATCGTATGCCACTGGATGTTTTCTCAATTACACTGCTGACTCTGCTCATCGTCGTTGGTGCATTGCTCTCTGGATCTAGTGTAGATTTCATTACAATCGTTGACAACACGTGCTACCTAAGAAGGCTACGTATTCGTGAGTCTGCATCCTAACAATATTCTGTCAGTTTTACCGTTATTCTGTTGTTTTTTTTAATTTTAGACACACATTTTCCCATTTTAGCATTAGTCTTTTTGTGCACCTTAGATCTTAGTCATTTTACTCATTGTTTACACTACTCGCTATAAGTCCAGTAGGTCCAGTCCTATTATGAGGCAACTGAAAAACCAAACATTTAGGGACTGGACTGTGGTGTACTGTGGGTGCACTGCTGCGAATGGAACAGAAGCGCCATTTTTGTACAAGAATGCTGGCATCTTTGGTTTACCGTCCTTAGTATAAGGTCTGGGCGGTAGTTTGAAATTCGAGGTTCTTAGGTTGGAAATGTTTTTGGGACTAATAGCCGATCGTAAAGGAGTATTTTTAGTGTTAAAAGTTAGATTTTTTCGATTTTCTAGTGGCTGACACTTTGGTTGGACTTGTCTTTGAGCTAACTATCTGACTTGGTTTACCAGGAGTTCTTAGTGGACTTGGTATGTGTGTGGTAATAAGAGAATTACTGTTGTCTTGAGGTCTCACAAGATCAATCCAAGTTGGTTTCCGGACAGAATAAGCTAGGAATTCAGACGGTGAGGCCGTAGATCACATAAGATGTGACTTGTTCAACATGGCAACAGGAGTAGTCATTTATGTGTTGCTGGTCGACAGTTTACATTTTTCAGCTTTCACTTCGTTGGGGTCATGTCAGGAAATACTGAGCAATGCCATTTCTGACAGAATTCGCTATTAATGTCCTTCCTAGACAAACATAAAGTCGACTTGTATCAAGGAAAAGAGAAGAACTAATATTGGGACACTATGACTGAGCAATCGCAGTCACTTTGCGTGCACAACTCTGAATCCTAAGCAATAGATTTGTGGAAAGAAATGTGCCCCATCGATAGCAGATATGTGATTTGGAATATTGCGTAGCATAAAATTATGCTTGCGTTTTATCCGTTCTTCAGCTTTGGAGCTAAATTACTCCAATGACTTGAAATACATGCTGGATAACTGTGTCAGAGTTACTAGTCATTCTTCCAAGTAGCAGGAGATCTATTATTTCGTCGGACCAAGATCTATTAATGTCGAACGAGGTGTACGCTTAAGCGACCAAAGGATCAAGTATTTCAAGGTAAACCAAATGAATAAGAGAAGTTATAATATTTGGGACACTCTGCGAAGTCTCGCAGACGCCAGATATATCTTCTCCCATTACTCTTTTACTCAAGGATGGAGGGGAGGCTGCAAACATGCGCTTTTCGCAAGGCGCTTCCTGGATATCATAAACTACTAGACATAATTTTGGTTTAAATAATAGAGTAAAGGTGTTAATAAATTACAACAGTATGCTTTAAATGCTAATACTGCAGCTCGTTTTCTTCAGAACAAAGAAAACGAATATCTGGACACGGGTCCACACTGCGATTGCACAAAGCGCAGAGAAATGGATTTTTAAAATGAAAATGCATAGAAAGTTCTCTGTCATTGCCGAGAAATATGGTAAAAAACGAGGCTTCTCTTATAACTTAAAATTTATGATTTAGCCTCCCGGCCGCCAGTTGTGCTCATGCAGGCGGGTTTTCAATTTTAGTTCAGTAGTACTTGCAGTCCTTGCATCACATCTGGTTAGCAACTGCTAGGGTTTGGGCAGAAGGCTCTCTGTCCATAGGTTGAATCAAACGGAGACAAATTGTTGCCTGAGATCGATAAGCTATACTTGTAGAGGCGGTTGTTTCTGTTGAAAAGCCGTCTGGATACCAACGTTTTGTAGGAAAGAGGCGTCCAGTCATCAAGTTGCTGGTGTTTACCCGTCGTCTGTTCAATTGGCACCAGCTTTAATTAATAAAATAGCTTTGGTACCCATTAGATCGGAAAAGGTTAGGAAATTATGATCGTTCAACTCTTTTGTGAGTTGTCGTGTTACAATGTGTTCCAGCTTTTGCCTTTAATTTGTTCATACACCTATTCACGAAATAGTAAATGGGTTTATAATCAATGTCTCTAAACCTTGAGTTGATGTTTGGATTTTAGTGCTGGTCCCTCTCCCCATAGCGTGCAACCAGAACCCATCTCATAAATTCAACTATTGAGTGCTTTCGAATGGATGTGAAGAGTGAAAAACATCAGAGTTAAACATATATTCCTTTGGCTTTAACGTCAGATGTTTCGCGTGCTAAAGACTCTGCTTGAGAGAATATACTGTTGTTAGTTAGCCCTCAGCTAGGATCTTAATATTACCAAACATTCATTTTGCCGAACCACATATAAGAGTGCAACGAAGGGAGAAGATTGGCCTAGTTGGTGCCTTGGATTCGTTAATGGGGTTCATGGAATATTAATCGCTGTTCATGATTGTACCGTTTGGTTTTGCTAGACCATTTTGTATATGCGTAGGAAGACTTTTTCTCTCACTGGCTTAGTACACCTTATACGATTGATTGTTATCTAGTGGACTCTGAGCTTTCCTTTGGTAATCAGGTTTGTTAAGCACTACTGTAGAACAACATGCTTCTGGGGGCAGAAAGCTTATATGTTTATCCGATTTTAGACATTTTAATGCCCCCAGTTCTTTTCTGCTAAGACTTTCACACTTTTCATGCCACATGTGCAGCGATGATATTTTGTGACAGATTAATTCTTTCATCTCCTCCAATGTGTTTGTTGCGTGAAGCACTGATTAAAAAGCGACAAATCTCAGTGGGTGTAGAGTCTGTTGGTTTGATTTGGTTCCGCTTTCTAGGACTGCAAGTTGTGTGCTACGAAGAGGTTGATACGTAAAGTTATGGACGTAGTCAACCGGTGAGTTTGTTGAGTTGCTTGATTCATTTCCTTGAAAGGACAAAGCATCTGAAGTTAAAGCGAAATGAATTCATGTAATCCTTTGATGGAATTTCACTCTTAAATTCCTTTTAACAGCAACGAGCAGTTGAGCTTGTGAAACAGCTTTTGGCTGCACACAATAAGGAGAGTGATCAGCCTCTGATATCCGAAAACCTGCGGGCGCTTCTTTGACAAAAATAAAAAAAATTGTATATTTACATTTCATTACATTATATTAAATAAATAAAGAAATTTATATTTACATTACAACTTAGTATCGTGGTATAAATAAAAACAAAGTGGATAATTTCTGCATTAGTTGAGCAGACATATGAACAGCAGAAATGTGTAGTATGGTAGGCATATCCGATTGAGAACTATTTGCCATTTTTCAAACAATATTGAACAATGTTTTTCAAATACGATAAACTAGAAAAGAAGCAGGAAAGAAAAAATCTTTAGGTTAAATTGCGGACAGAGTTTGGCGCGCTGTCAATTTTAAAAAAACTATGAGAAAAAAAATTGCTTCTCTAAAAATTATTAGCTAGTGTTTATGAGATTGGTACGATGCAATTGGATAGTATTGTGATGTTGCTGACAACGTACGAGAGTTCGGAACACTTCTAGTCGAGTGAGAGATAATATAACAGTCAACGCTACTGTTTATAACCATCATGGAGGTGAGCGAGGAGGAACTCATCGTAGACAACATGGTCGAAACAAAGACGGGAAAGTAGAAGTCACGAGATGATCACCTTGCTGACTGCATAGTCCACCAACAAAGAGGCGAAGACATCAGAACCCACCATTATCATCAATAGATCCCGGGGACCATCGTCAGGGTTGCAAAATCGGAGGAAAGTATAAAGGTTGTAAATAGTTGGCGATGCTAGCTTAAAAGGAGGGGAGGAAAAAGGGAATGCGAAGATTGACTCAGCAGAGGATGATGGAAACATTTATAGAAACCAATATAATGCGAAGGGAACTGCCTCAAATACCAAGAGGACCCTTTCAAAGATAAAAAGTTGCGAGTTTGGCAAGAAAACAGACAATAAGAACTTTATATCTTCCAAAGTTAAATGGTTGCGTAATTTGGTTTTGAAAATAGCTAATTTAGACGACAACCTATTTTCCAGTGGAAGATTATTCCAACTTAAACTACAATATGGAGAAATTTCCTTATCAAAAGACATATACTTCAATTTAAAAAACGAGCATCCTCTCTCCCACTTTTTCGCACTCTTGACTTCTTCCGGGGTCTATTTCAAAAAGGTGAAACACATTTCAGCTGAGGGAGAATACTTTTATAACGTTTCTGAGCCAAAAGATACTTAGGCCATTTTATCAATGAAAGCTGGTGCCAATTGAACAGAAAAAGACACAAAGAACGGAAAACCGAAGTCGGGAGTGCCATTCCTAGAAAAAATGAGTTTTCGAGGTGACCTCTCGACTGTAATAACTCGCCAGAGTAGGCACAACTTAATGATTCTAGGCAACAATTCATCTCCGTGTTATTCGGCCTAGGCTGGACTGCCCCTACTGAAACCCTGGCAGTTGTTAACCAACTATGATGCATTGATGGCGACTGCAAGTACGAATGGCTGAAAATTGCAAACCCGCCTAGAGTAGCAAAATCTGGTGGCTTGAAGCCTAGACCCATTCTGATAGCATGCAAATCATACTGGAGCAATACCTCATAATTTTGACATTACATGAGTAAACATCTTAGTTCGTGTCACATCAAAAATCAAAATAGCTCACACTTTAGGCATGGTTTTCAGATGCATACTATATTAACAGGCCACAAGACCTTTCTGCGGCTTATTACATCTTAATGAGCAAAACGAAATGGTCACACCTAAATTCAGAAGGTGGGCGAGCACAGCCCCAAAACAAATCAACCTGATTATGATGCAGACTTAGCCTCATCCTCCATCTAGTAGCCCATGACCATCAGGATCCACAAATGACCTTCAAAAGCCGAGACAGCGAAAGGAAAATAATCAGTTCAAGTCTGAATTGTTCGGTCATTCATTTAAAATTCTAGTTGACTTTCAGAATTGAACTCTTTAAGAATTGAGAGCCGTCTAAGCTCTTCGAAATGGCAACAACAGAAAAATGTTATACTGAGTTAGTTCATTTTCCTATAATATCCTGTCGGTACTCTAACCTTCGCATACCCAAACCCTTTTTCCAGGAATTTTGCCATAAAAAGCGATTGAAGGAACTTGGACAACATTTTCATCTCCGGTTATCAATGGGATAATACGTTTAAGGTGCTATTCTTGATGTCAGCCCTCTCTTCCCCCAGCTTCCAACTCCTACGTTGTACCACGAAAACGTCCTGTGACCTGCAGTGACTTCTACTGTCTGTTATCACTAGGCAAAAGTTCCAGCAATCCGTAGTTATTCGTGACAATGATAACGTTAACCCCTATGTTCATTAAATGATGTGTGAGCAAGAAGGCATTTGTTCCTTTTCTACCGCCTCTTCTCCAAGTTAGGCTCCTTTTTCTTGTGTTACTGACCTACGGAGACCAAGAACAAAGTCTTAGTATTTTCCTAAATCAATGGACTGTACTTGAGCGATCTGTAGGCCAATGAAGAAAGCATCAAATATTTTCCTTATCGCTCGTGTCAAATAAGTAAGTTTTACACGAGGCAGCAATTTTTATTGCGTTTAAATCGCCCATTCCCTTATTTGTCATTTTGGTACGGAGTTGTTGTGGAAATGGGAGAGAACGCACTTCAGTAAACGTAATTTAGTTCCTTATGTCGAGTGGTGTTTGCAAATTAATTTAGCTTACGACTCTGTCTTGTTTGCTTAAAACATGATCGAAAAAACTTGATCGTTGTCCTTCTCTCATCGCTGTTTCGAAGCTTATGTGTTATATGGGCTATTCATACAGGAAAACTGTTATATTTTGTAGTCGAATGATTTATCTGAGGCGTTTACTGCACAAATTTTCCCGTTTATTTTAGGAGCGTTAATGTCACCCATGAGTAACAAGTTCTTCAATTCGCATACCAATTTCACTGATCTTAGCGATTTCACGTGAGCGTTTTCTTTTCGTCAGGGAGGCTGATAGATACCACCGAATTATTCGATCCCTATCTTGCAGGAGATAGTTTCATAATTTGTAGCACCACATTTAATATTTAATGCTGACAGCAAGTAACTTCTTTGAATATATAAATACCAACGCTCCTGGCTCTACGTTGAATTTTGTCACATTATACAGCATGTTAGCCTCCTATGCCGACTTTTCTGTTACTTATATCTTAAGTCAACCGGGTCCGCGTAAACGTAACTATGTCAGGTTTCTGCACTGAAGGCTTAAATTTAAACTCACCCAGTTAATATGGTGGAATTATAGACAGTGGTCATCAGTGCCCATAGTAGCCTTCCAACTCGGCATCTTTGTTTCGGTTAGACAGTTAGTATGACTGCTTGCATCCTATGGAATCCTCATTTGACTTGATTAATATATCAACCTCTTATTCTCAGGTCTGTTTCGCTGTTTCTCCTCCACTTTTATAATCCCGTTATCAGTCTCCTTTCGGTTCGTTATCCGATTAAAAAATCTTCGGCCTTCATACCCGTCATAAATAACCCTCGCTGTAGCAGGATTTACGCTAGTGCTTTGGTTTCAAGATGTATTTTTAAGGATCATGGCTGATAATTTAGACAGGACACTGATTGAGCCTTCCCCATAATTAGTAAGCGATGTACCGTCTTTTAGCAAATCTTAAGCATAATGTTAAGGAAGTCCTTGGTCATTTTGCCTTTATTCTTCAGAATCGTTGACAATGATTCTGAGGCTCCTTTCATAAGTATATTTGTTTACAATTCAGCCGAGGGTATGCTGTGGTGGCACCACATCTTCCAAGTGACTGAGCATTTGTTTCCAGGTCAGTCGTTACACAAGCCCCTGATAAACTGGTTGTTCGGCTTACATGAAAGATGGCATGATTTTCATGTTGATAACATTGTCTTCTACTTCGATTAGTTGCCCATTGCAAAAATTAGCGGCCGTTACACTGAAGTTCTGCCCTTAATTGTGACTTAAATTATGTTAATACAGCGTGCGGATTTTTAAGTAGCGCTCACCGATCGGTTACAGGACTCAATGTTTTCATTGTGCCCCGGAGCTCATTCTTTAGGCCTGCCAGCAGCCGCACAGCGGCTAGGCATATAGGCAGAATAAAATGATCATAGTTAATATTCTCAATCTAAACCGACAAGACAACGAGCCCCTAGTACAGTTGGTTAAAGCGTGTGACTTTAAACCAAATTAGGGGTTGAGCATTCGATTTCTAACCACCAGGTTGAAAGTTCGAGCCTCGGGCGCCGCAAAACCTGCGGCTGGGTATGAATAGCTGATGACAGCTAAAAAGCCAGAAAAAGCCATTCCAGTCTTCCTTTTTTTATCGGTCATGTCATTATGCCGATATTTATTCTTTGAAACATGAACGAAAACAACTGTTTACCTTTTATTCGTCACCCGACAACTGATTTACACTTGGTTAAATGTAATGAAATCAAGGAGGCCTTCAGAGAAATATTGGAATAAGTTGTGGAAGGTGGACCCATTGCTAGAAAAACGGCATCAATCAAGACAGTTCTTAAAGTTAACAATTATCATTTTGCTCAACTGAGCCCAGTCAAATCAATTTCTTTTTAAAATTTTGCCTTTTAGAGAGGGAAGTTAGAAAGCAAGAGTAAATCAGCGCTTAATCGCTCGGGAAATGTTTTAGACAAGTATTCATGGCTGGAGGGCGGACGTTGCTAGTAAAAAGTTGGCGGAGTATAATGTGGTTTTTGTTGCTGAGCTAACTAGTGCAGAGCAATTTGAAAAGTAAATAGTATTGCAGTGGCAGCTTAAGTTGTATTTAAAACTTAGAACTGTGACTTTCAGGCATGGTCTGGGCTAACAAGAGAAGTTGCACGCCAGTTGATGGAATGGGCTAATCTGTACGGAATAACTGAGGCTGAAAAAAAGTTGGCAGCCGGACAAGAGCACATGTCTGGCGCCGCCAATGCCGAAGTCTCGAGTGTGAGAATGGGGCGTGCGTCATAGCGCCACAAGCGCGAGCATAGGTGAATTGACCTTGACAGTTATCAGCGGGCTTGGAGAGCCGGGATGGGCCAGGCAACAGACTGAGCATGCAAGTATGCGCGAGAGTAGTAGTGTTGCAACTTGCGCCATGAGTAGGGCCGCTACAGTATCCATAGCTGTGCTTAAAGTCTGAGAGGAAAGATATTTTCACGCCAGTCAACTTCTGTTTCAGAAAAATGTTTTCCCCGATCATTTTAGTCTCTAAGACTTTCCGGGACATTTTAAGGAGTTAACAGAGCTGGACAGAGCAGAATAGCAAGGAGGACTTTGCCCAAAACCTAGCACCACATTCGTTAAAATATCCGTGGCTAACCGCAGCAAAGCGGAAATTTCTAAAAATGTGAAAAGTTTAAATCAGAAGGGGAATAAGCGAGGGTGAATGATATGTAATGGAGACAACCCCGCCAACTTTTTCGATGTGTTTTTTTCAGGTTAACTTTGGATGGGGTAACGACAACCATGACAAAAATTCAAATCTCCGAGTAGAAATAAATAAAATGTCAAATTACAAGGCAGTCTCAAAATACGAACGTTTTCAAACTAAATTAAAGATGTCAATTCTGCGTGCCTCAAAGTCTCACTGGTTACAAAACGAATTAACTTTACGAGTTTCATGCACTTCTGAGAAAAAAAGACAGATAATTCTCCCTCAAAAAAGAACTTATAAGGAAATCAAGTGCTTGATCCTGAGATACAACATTGGTACAACTGCTCGGTGTACCAGTGACTAGATTTTTCATATTGACGGGTGGGGCACAATGGAAAACTGTCTGTTTACTTTAGTTTACACAACAACTTCACATCGAAAAATGTTACCTTGGAGGTCCGTTGAGTTGCAATTCAACCAGAATGTTTCCATGGTTCTAATTTAAGCTAAAAGCAGCAAAAAAACACTTAGATTTATGAGTAAAGGATCATTCAAATACTACTTTACATAAAGTTTCAGGAGCACCATCTCATATCTTCTATAAAGAGCTTATAAAGTAAGGCCTGTATTGTGAAACTTGCAGCTGTGTAACATCTTTGCTAACTTGGACATAACAATAGCCATGTCAGGCAAGGAGTACATATTGTAACCGATAATCTATATAATAAAATTAAAAAAAAAATTATTGTAAGACAAAGGTCTGCGGTTTATATATCGTACCTGGACTAACGTTAAAATCTTATTCTTTTGGGTTAACCTAAGCACATCGAACAAAATCTTCATTTATGTGTTGTCGACTGAAAAGTGAAAATCGTAAATAAATCACTGCAGATTCAAAGAATATCTGAAACCCATCGTAATAGAAACCCCGAAATAGTTATAAAGATATTTAACAATAGAAAATTTATCTTTATAGTAACACATATGCACGCTTTAGATTGCACTTGACAATTCTATTTAAATTTTTTAGTCCGTAACTGGTCTTGGAACACGTGAGCTTATAAAATTTTATAATCCTGTGACGTCCCCATCAGCAAAATCAGGCGAAAATCTGTTTGCCTTAACCAAACGCATCTAAGACAATGTACAAACGGAAGAAAAACGGCCAATTTCCTCGAAAAGGTGCTGGAATATACACGCGCATGTTAGACTGCTTGATTATGGCCATACTTTACGTTGCACTCAATCTAGATGAATATGTATGTGCAAAACTCTAAAAAATACTATTTTCATAAGAAATTGTTCTTTTGCTGGTTTATTTACCGTTATGTTTAGTTAAGTTTAGTTCCTATACATTTGAAATTTCAGCTTACTCAACTAGATCGATTTGTCACCTTTTCGTAATTTGTACCTTTTCTAACAAATTAGTATTTCTAGACAATGTAATATTTATTTGTAAACCAAAATAAGCCTTATTTTTCCTAACGACCGATTACTTTTGTATGTGAAACTTTATAGGACGCAATGTGCGCTGATTTCGCGTAACGGGCCGTAGCTCATGAAATCCATAATATTTAATAAGTTAGGACAGTTACTGTAGGTAATATTTCAGAAAAATGGGTGAAATTTATTGGAAAGTTCATGTTCATCGATTCAGTCTTTAATTTGTGATTTATTTCAATATCGTTATGGATCTGTTACTTGACACTTTTCTGTAATTTGGCACACTCCAGCTCGTTTTGTCTTAGGTAATGCCTTGAAAAGAGCCTGACAGCAGGATAAATTATGCATGTTCCAGTCACAATTAGAAATTTTGATATAAAATTTAGACAGGCACACTAAATATGACACGGGATACGAACAACCAGCCGAGGCAACCTTGCGCATATTTAAGGGAAGGATAATACTTCCGTGCCCTAACTTCGTTGTTCTCATGTCCTTAAATTCTTTTTAATATCAACGTTTTTGGGTAGTAATTGGTAGCATTTTCCATATAATTGGATATCTGAAGTAGGAAAATGTCAATGTTTGTAACTTCACGAAATTTGGAATTGTAGTGTTGTCGCCACTGTATTCGTTGTGTCACATGGACCATCCTGAAAAAATATATGGTGAGCCCAAGTACCTCGGCGTATCCATCACGAAAACCGTGATGAGGAAAATTCAATTTTGTTTAATGTAGGATCGTGCCAGACGTCTTAAATTCTGTCCCGCATGAGCGAACAACGGCTCTAAGTGTTGCGATTAGGCAGAAGAAAGCTTGACTGAGATGTGGGCTGTAACTGCCGTCGGTTTTGGTAGTTTCTCCAAGTTTATTTCCCAATGGAGAATTATCGCATTGGTTTCACCATTTTATTTTATGAGATAGCCTAGGACAATACACCTCTGTCCGGTCAAACAACAAAGAGAGAGGACTAGCTTAATCACTTAAGACATTGAGTCAATTGTAGTCAGAAGGCGTCTTGCGGGCGAGGCCCAGAGCGAAATACCAATCAGATGGCCTTTTTCCTGCAACACTGTGTGTACAATCCGTGAAAAGGTCTATCCGTTTGGCACAATCTATCACCAAACAGCAAGCACGTAAGTTTATTTTGTTCGATGTGTCTTTTCTGCCCGGCTCAACGATATGCTACCATCAATCTTTGCTATTGATGAGTGCAGTTGAGTTACTGCATGGGTCGGGCTGTGTGAGTACGTCTTGAATCTCGCCAGTACTACAACGCGCAAAGCAAATTTCCTAGGAAGACTTCAAGTAAACGGAAAGTGAACTTGTCCAACTGAGTAAGCTTTACACAAGATTATGTCTCACGCTCACAACGAACCAAATAATAAATAACGAGAAGCTCTTTATGCGATATTTTGGTCGCTGGCAGAATTTAAGTCATAAGAAATTCCGGTAGATATAAAGTCAGGTAACAATTGTGGAAAACCACAACTAACATCGAAATTGAACACAGTGACAGAAGCCATCTAATCGTCTTAATGAAAGGTACGTCTTAAACATCCTTAGTGAAGGACGGGAAGCCATCAAAGAACAGAGGGTATTTGCAATCTGGCACCTTTTGCGCTGAAAAGATAAAATACTCTCAAATTCGCTAGGTCGAAGAACCCCTGTTGCTAGGACATGGCGCAACTCAAGGTGGCATGGCCTTTAATGGCTCTTTAATGAGCCGAAGAAAACTGCAAACACCAACTGTTTGTCTCTATTTACTTATTCTTATGAGATACTCATGTATCCTGTTGAAATATTCTATGAACAATGTTCCTAAACCCAAACAGCTGTTTCCTGCAAGTACAATTATCAGCAATTTTCATATCGTTGTTCGGGGTACGGACATGGCACTGTTATGGCAAGTGCCATCGATATTGCATAATAACCTCTGAAACAATCAGAATTGAAACGAGTAGTCTCTACTTCTGATTAAATAAGCATGTATCACGGCTGCGATATAACTCGTAAATCGTGATTACTGTAAGGCAAATGCTACCAACCATCAACAGAATACAAGCCGTCGCATCTTTCATTTCATCGGCAGCCGTTGGGTTTCCCAAAGATTAACAATTTGAGTAGATTGGCCATGTCATCGGAATTCGTTTAAAACTTGGTGGTCTCGGTGGGAGTCAACATTACGACAGTGAAAGTAAGGCGTAAGTTTAACAAGCTGGTCAAATTAAGTATTCAAATTTGCCCAATCTACCAATAAATACAAGAAACAAAACAGAAAGCCTTTACCAAACTACTGATGAACTTCATTTTTTACGTATGTATAGAATGCTGTTTCAAACTAATCCCCAGACAAAGGTTTTATATTAGATTGGCAGGTATGCCAAATTTAATTTCAGATTATTGACATTTGTGCTAACCTGTGACTTTCTAACTTTTTGAAGTGCTTTCTTGCTATAAAGAGGTCGTAGGTTTCCTTTGTATTGTTGTTGGTTTTTTAAAGATGTATGTTGGTTTAAAAAATGTCTAAGACTTATTTTTTATATTTAAAGCTTATCTTCCTACAACACACTTTTGCCATCAATTTTCTTCCCTGTTTATGCCTGTACGACATTTCGTATTCCTTCTGTTACGCTTCTGATTTATAACAAGTGATGCCACTGCCAGTATATATATACATAGCAGGTGTTCCTTTAATTTTGGTATTTCTTAATAGTTGTAACCTGATATCATCGTGTGAGTGCAGTTTACCTCGACCAAAAACTTATGATACTGAGTTTCGAAGCATATAATAACCACCTTAATGTTAACTTAATAAATTAAAAGATGTTTAACCGTAAAATGAGCTATTTTCTACACACCTTCCCTTGAATGCTGATGTAACCACAATCGGGTCTGCCAGCGACAATCAAGTTACAGTTACAAGTTACACTTAAAGAGGAAAAAATTCTCACCAACTAGCCTCTATTTCCAATATAAAAAATTTAATTTCACTTCTTGTTTGCATACATTTTCAGTCCACTAGCAGCATTGGTATCTGGAAATGGTTATAAAAATAAAAGATCGTCCCCTTCTCCCTCCATCAGCTCTTCAAGTTTCAACTGATTGCTGATATTTCGAGGAATGTGTGCGCAGCCTTGGAATGGTTGTATTGACCGCAAAGGCAAGGTACTGGGATTCAGGGCAATTAAAGTGCATGTACACAAATAAAGTCGAAACACATCTACGGGGAGGATTGCCCGATGAACTTGCAGGAGGCATAGACTTGAAATTGGCATTTTCTTCAACACGGGATGATAAACTGGTGATGTAACCGAAGCTAACCTCCGAAGCGCAAAAGAGAAACTTACTAGTTTCTACTGAATAAAAAACTTAGAATACCTGCATAGGATAATTGATACGTATCACCTTGATAACTTGCAAAGTTTTCGAACGTCACTGACATTATGGTTTACAATTCTTGCGATTAAGATGAGCAGCTTTTATGACCATTCAACCCGAAATGACCGATTTTGGACTTGGGAACTTTAACATTGCTTGGTTGATTTAAAATGCTTTTTTATGCAAAAGGATCCTTAAATTGAGAAAAATTACTTATTTTAAAGAGCTTATACAGCAAATACTGCCCCTTTTTAGAGAATTCGTTGATTGCGGTGTTAATCAACGGCCACAATCACCACTCGTTGATGTTGCTTTTACGAGTGCTTTTATGGCTGACAGAAGCGAACAGGTGAGTTAAGGAAGTAATGAAGATGTGATCGCTTGAACAAGAAAATAAAGCATGAAATCTCATTCAACAAAAGCTGATTTAAAACCTGTTAACATGATTAAAACAGTTTACTGAATCTGCAGTCAGACGTGCGCAACAGCTGAAACGTTAAGCCACATTACAGTGAAACGGAAGACAAAGTTGCTGAATTAAAATAACTTAGACGCGTACTGAGAGCGAATGCCTAACGGCACAATTTTGTCAACCAGTGCATACGTAAGCGACAGGACTGACCAAATTCAAGCTTCTGTAAATATTTTCAACCTCTTCCATACGTGAGTAATGTCTCGGAAGTCGTCAACCATCTTCTCACTCTACTTAGAGTTAAGGTTGCACACAGACTGGAAGCAACCATCAGGCGCCTGGTCATGAGGCCGAAAGACCCACGGTCTGGAGTCTTTTCTAGGATCTGGTGCGGTTGCGGAAAGAGCAACTACGTTGGAGCAACTGGGAGATGATACGGGACGCGAATGGCCGAGCACGTGGCAGAGGTGAGAAGGAAAGATGATAACTGTCAGATTGCGGCTCACTTGACGAGACCAGGCAGTATCTTTACATTTGCCGAAGCCAACTTCCTCGCAAGAGGTAACAACTGCGTGAGTCGTGAGCTGCTTGGATCATTGCTCTCATGCCCGCAGTCCATAAACAAACACAATGACCTCCCGTTCCCCTATTCCGTCTTTAAGCCTTGTCTGAGCAGATGAATCGCTCACGTGGGGAGGGCGTGTGTGGCCAAAACCTTTCCATGACGATGAGCCAAATGGCCGAGTTATTATCACATCCAACACGGACGATGAACTTGTGGCCATAAACCGCTCGGACACGGAATGCCATACCATCCTCGCGTCAATTTCGACCTCCAGTAATGAGCGCGAGGGCGGCTAGTTGTGGTACGCATATGGTTGCGCGGCCACTACGTACTATAAATACTGCACGCCTTGTTCTGCCACTACCCTTATCAGTGACCGCCCCTGATAATAAGTTCGAGTGAAACGTCTGGCCAACAAACTTCTTGTTCCAGCGGTCACATTGTCTCCTTCTGTGTATTTTTATCCAATGAAACAACTACAGGCGGTAGGGGGGATGGTAATGCATTAATGGAAGTAAAGGTTGATAAGTTTGCAAACTTTACTGCCATAGTTTAATTCTGCACATGTTGAATAACGAAGTACCGTGTAGAATAAATGTCCGTTGTTTTTAATCAAGCATGTTTTTATTATTGATAATGTTTTGATGACTTGTGGAATCCATCTTATACAAATTTTACAGCATTTGCCTTAATTCTTCGAGAACAAGGAAGGAAAATTTAGTTTCGAAGTCCTGCTTTTAGTTCAAATATGATGTGGTCACATATTAAAACGCTTAGAAGGGCTTCAATCTAGGTTAAAACCGCCCTCGGTCGCCGTAAAATATCACGTTTTCATCCCAACCCATGTTTCATTGTTGTTCACGTTTACTCATTTTCTCCAAGCCACGTGTGCTATTGTCCCGAGCCACACATTGAAATGTGTAGCAGGAGGTCCATCTTTTCTACCACTCTGTTGCAACCTTGTCTTTGTCAACTGTTCCAACGCAATCTTCTAAAGATATGCAAGAACTTGAAGGGCTGCCTGTGGACTAGCTGCACCACTGTATTCGCAATGAATAATCCGCTCCTTAACACTCCTCCCTCATAAGTTAAGCCAGTTTTTTACAACGACCTCAGTGCCAAAATATCATACTTGAAAGGTTTATAATATACATAGCTGTAAGTCTTCCTAAAGTTGCAAAGATATATACGTTTCACAAAACAAAACACAGGTGTTGGTGCAGCAGAGCGTACAAAATGGCTGGGGCAACCAGGAGTTTTTGCACTGAGGAAGCGAGCGAGCGAGAGAGCGTCTGTCCACTTCGCGGCAAGAGTGCTTCCCAACCAATAGACGAGGACAAATACATCGATCGGCATCAAAGAGACAAGGCTTGCGATAGCTGAGCCACTAAAGGCGCTGGCGAAGCTCGCGTTTATCTGAAAAAACTATAGGCGTAGATAGGATAACTCGCAGATCCAGGACAGAAGACAGTTGCGTAAGAAAATGGCGAACTTAATCTTAAAAGGGACCTAAAAAACACAATATCTTCATTAATTATCTGTAGCATAGCAAGTACTTTATTATGAGAAGCGGTACCTGGACCGTGGTAATGTTCTATCTCAACAAACATCCGCATATTTGACTTATTGACACAGTGATATAAATGTAAAGGCCTGATGAGAATTTATCGAAAGCTAACGTATGCTCACCAAATTGTCTTTTGAAACATCCAATATGTCATAATTCAACAATTGAGCGCACAGAACCAAACTACATGAAATACTGTTATACACATAGGCAAAAAACGTTAAAATTAGTTTTATTTCTCCTGGTAAAGAACAGCCCTTTGAAGATGAAGAGTGGCTCTTGCTTAGTTAGTAAATTTCATATGTGAACATTAAAAAACCTCTACTAATCAAACTTAGTCTAAAAGCGCAAAAGGCGAGCTTTAGGGTCCAAAGATCACTTTCCTAGAATAATGACAAGTAAAAGTAAGTTCAGGAAGCTATTATATTTCTATTTGTTGGTTATGATTGCGAGATCTCCGGATTTTAAATAAATGCATGTGCAGAAAAACTGTTCGTACGACTTAAGCATAGCACATTAGAGTTAATATGATAAAGCTGCATCTGTTTGATTATTGCTCTAGATTTGTAACACGCTCTATCGCCAGCATTAATTTCACCTTAATTTGCACGTAAGTTATTTGTAAGATGTTCAAGTGCTTAAAACCAGGCGTGATCAGTTTCAGAACCCTTTTTGTTTTCGTACGAGGATTTTTTTATTCAAAAATTGCAACTGTTTACTTGAAAATATTTTTAAATAAAATGGGCATGCTACTAACTATATTTATAAGATATGCCACTTTCATTATCGGACTGCTTTCAATTTTTAGAAAATGTCGCTTTATTTAAAACCTACATCTTGTTGCTAACTTCGTGACAAATGTTTGTTTCTGAGAAATTTAATGACATTTTTGCTTAACTGAAATAAAAAAAATAAAAACGCCAGTTTGACTGATGAATGAATTTTTTTTATTTAAATGGGCATTGTATTCAGTGCTTTCGTAGATTGTGTTTTAAGACGAATGTTCACGAAACTAAATGATTTTTTTACCCTGTCGTGCAAAGGGAAAAATAAATCGATTATGTCAAAATAAACTTTTATTAATGTACGAGAAATATTTAAATAATTTGACGACAAATCACCAACGGCCAATAGAGTCGGAAAGGCGAGTTCAAGGAAGTTCTTTAAAAGAATATACGATCTTTTTCCAGCGATTGCTTTCTTTTCTGACCAAATTTCCGACTTATCGGAAGTAATTGTTCAGTCATTGTATAAGTTTACATTTTTGAGTTATTTTTATCGGCCTGCCAATCTTAAGATACCCATTAGTCTAGACGAAGTTTTAAGAAATCTATTTAATGTAAGTTAATTTCCCAAAAGTTTGGTAGGACACAATTGTTAGGTTCACTTGGGTATGGACCAGCAATTGTGCTCAACTGTTTACAAGGTTGATTTCTAAATTATTGTTAAGTGGTGTTAGTTTATCGACTCTCAAAAAATAATGCAGAATAGAAGTTTGTCCTCACTGTGTTAATGTACTCTTCCGCGTTCCATCAAGAACTTTGAACTCATTTTTATGATCATAAAAGACCATTCAGCGAATGGATTTTGATATTGAACTGAAAACTATATTGATAACACGTTTCGTATCATACAAAACAGAGCTTTATCCAAGTTTATTTATTAACTTGAATGAGTATTCTGCTTTCATTTAAAACAATAGACTGAAAAGTAACCTCGGAATACACGAAACAACTTTCAATTAAAGTACCATTTCTGTTGCCAAGATAATAACAATCGTTTTTGCATTTTTCATAACAAATGACATCCTCCTGAAGCCTTAATTTCTTTATATCCTTGGTTCTGATTTGTCCCATTAATACTAATGATTAAAAAGTGGAGTTATATGGATAAGGATTGCCTATGCCCTGATGCCAAATAGAAGAAAAAAACCAGCTTTAAAAAAGAGAAAATTGTGCCAGTACAGTATGTGACTTAACTCATAAAACCTGATGACGGAAATTAAGACGATCCGCTGTGGGCAACCAACATGCTTCACACAGTGTTTATTTGTTTAGCCTACAGAGAACCATTACTTTTTGCATCCGGAATATGCTTATAAATATATTAATTGGTCAAAATGTTGATAAATGTGACTAAAATATACGTTTCCTTATATTGCTGTGGTGTGGTATGCTAATAACTATTCCAGCTTTAGTTTGCGGTATTTACAGATCTAAATTGCTAGAGAAAGTCCATGAATTGATCTATGTCATATTCCTTACCAAGTTTTATTGAGCACGTTAATTTTCTCCGGCAATGGTCTTTCGTATTTGACCAAAAACGACCATCTGAATAAGTAAGGATGCCCTAGTTCTCTCCAATCAAATAAATGTTTTTCAATAAACGTCTTAATTGTTTGCTGCATAGGAAGAACAGTGTCTTCAGTCGAAAGAGAACGCTAAAAATCATAATGTATTAACCGAAATTTCATTTACAATCTGAAACTTACCGTAATTCAACACTTGAGATGCGTATAAAACGTTTGTCCAAAAGAAACTTCTTTTTATGTACACGAAATTGTATGTTTAATATTGCATCTGCTAATTTTATTTAAATTTATCAGTGAACTGACTGCCTTGTCCACAGGCAACCTTATAAAATATTTCCTTCCTCTGAAGTCCTTAATGGCAAAATCAAGTGAAAAGCTATTTGAATTCGTCAGCCACATCTCAGCCAATTGAACAGTGAAACAAAATACAGCCAATGCTACTAAAATCGTGTTGGAATGTAAACTTAAACATTACGATGCTTGCTACCGGCTAACATTTATATTAAACTTATTCTTAAAGAATATTTAGGTACAGAGTTCATTAAAGGATTATTTTCAAAGGTTATTCAACCTTTGCTGAGTTATTCACACGTTTTTGCATAGAGATCCTTTCTTTATATTTACCCAATTTCATTTTATTTTGCTGTTTTCAGAGTTCACAGTCTTTCTAAATATTTTGCATTTCTAAAGAAGTTTAAATTCATTTTAATATTTAATTTAGGTTTTAAATTCGCTGAAAGTTATTTACTATTATTTCAAAGTGTTGGTCCATTGGTTGGTGCTCGTCTGCGAGTGCATGGCAATCCTTCCTAAATTTAGGTATACTTCATAAGATAGTTCACGTACTGTATAAGGTGCTGATGCCGCAATAGAACTGTTACTGTTATTTAAGAAAATTAGTTTCTTGATTTATGGGTCCTCCCTACAATAAACTGTAGAATGGACCGAAAACGCTGAAAGTGAGATGAAAGTGAAAATGTTCATAAATCATAGGCGGAACAGATATGCTGCACGTAATAGGCTTGTAACCGAAAAGTGCGAGTGGATGCCTTAATGATTCCTGGGTCAACCATGTGATCAAGTAGACCAGCCTAAATCAGATAAATAAGGCGTTCAGAGGCAGATCTGCTGAGGACACAGACGTTGTGCTTAGGGGTATTGACTTCTTCTAATCAGTGACACATTTACCTCGTGGAATAATGATATAATGATATATATATATATATATATATATATATATATATATATATATATATATACTATAAATCATAAAAATATTTGAACCGCTTTGAAAAACACTTAGTTATTACAAGCCGATTAATTTTACTAAATAAAACCCTCACGAATATACGATTTTTACAAAATATAATCTCGTATGTGGAAAATAACTTTCAATATAATTTAGAATAACGTTTAGTGAAATTGAAGTGTTTTTGAAAGGAATCGTCAACGTCTTTAGTTGACACGCAACGATCAATAAATATCAAACAATTAAGAGCAAATAGGCCTTTTGCTTAATTTAAAATACTATATTTTAAGCAGATGTTGCTACGTGCATTCTTTTTTCCCGTCAGTTTTTTTATTTTTTTACTGCTTCTGAAGAGGCTGTTATGCGGTGACGGCACTCAAGGGTAAATAAAGGCACACGAGTTCTCCACAAATAACGGGTCTATCAAGAACCAAGGTGCGCTTCAAAAAACCTATCTTCTTGGCAGATAACTTTAAATACTGTCAAAACTATCATAAAAACCTGTAACGGACTTTATCCATTGCAGTTACAAAGAAAGAAATAAGCAGATGTCCGACCATCTCATGCAAATTTTGGTCAAGCTATTTACCAACATTTACTGTATCAGAGTTAAGAGAAAACAGAAAGTTAAAAGCATGATTAAAACTTTCAAATATGGGTGTGTTTAATAACCGAAATACTGAGGCTGGTTAGTAAATTTTAAGCGAGCACGATGTTCATATCAGATATCTGGCTCTAGAAACCATTGATATAAGTCTATTTTAAGAATATTGATTTCATCTGGCAAGTAATCTTGCACTCTGGCGACGCATGGCCATTCACACAGTAAAATACCATAATCGGAATCACATGGCTTTGTGGTGTCGATATCATGCAGACATCTGCAATATCACTTTGTTCCTATCTTTTTATCTGGAAATTGCTTGCATATTATCGAGGAAAACCCAAAAGTGCCTTCGTGAATGCTTAAGTCTGAAAGCAGATATTCTGCCAAATTAATGTTAAATATTTGCTGAAAAGAAATTACGCGTCAGCACCCGAAAAAACATAAAGTACGAAAAACGTCTGAGTTAAGTTTTCTCTTGCAGATGGCAGTTGCTGCAGAATAGCAATGGTCTATTTTTATGCTCATACTTCGCGGGCACAGTGATAATGACGAACAACTTTACGTGCCCCTGCTTTGGCCCTAAGTCAATTACGTTGGCTCAGTCGGTTTCTGCAAAAAATAAACCTCACATATAAAGAACTGCAGAAAGAGGTATAGCTTGCAAATGACGAACATAGCCACGGAAATTCCAGGGTACGGTGTTCAGAATTCTCACGAGTGGGTGTCAGAGTGAAGGAAGGGTAATGTCTTCAGCTTGAGATGGTAATGACATGACACACGGAGACCTGAAGGGTGCAAATAAAGCTTGCATAATGAGAGGGTAAAGCAAACTTTGTTTAGCAGTGAACTCGTCAATTTTTTAAGGACAAAACAGGTACGATTACGTAAAGCACTCGCGTTGGGTTTCCAGTCCACCGAAACTGATTAGAATTAATGAGCACCACAGGAAACACACCTACTACAAGAAGAAGTAGTAGGAAGGTAGAAAAACAAAAAAGGGTAATACAATAGCTGAGAAATAAGAAGTTTACAATAATATAAGAAGAGTATTTGTTACATGTACACTGACCACCCTGGGGGGATTCCATTATGTCTACTAAATAAACGGTTGGAGTGAAGAGTTGTGGGCAACCACGGAGAGAGGTAGTGGAAGGTTCTAACGTGGAAAGAGTGATAGCGAGAAAATCTGCAACGAGCGTCCTTTGAAGTGAAAGGACACTGACAGCTTCACCGATAAACGATTACGTCATTCCCATCCTGGCTTTGCACCGAAAGTAATTTCCATTCCCCCAAACAACGCATTTGTGTCCCCAGTGAGTGCCAATAGGACAGTTGGCTATCGTAGGTCCAGAGAGAGACCTACGTTTGAGCTGGTAGAATCCTCTTATTTTTGTATTCGTCCCACCATAACTTCACAAAGAATTAAGTTTATTTCGCAAAAACACTGCTAAGAAGGTTTTGATAAAAATACAAGACATGATAAAAAATGCTTATTCTGTTACTGACGAAACTTGTTCCATTCTAAGACTGGTAATATCATCTGCGGGCCAGAAACCTTAAAATGAAATCGTTAAGATACCGGCGTCTAAAATGTTATCAGGTGCATAGGTAAATCAGACGTGGCTTTTCAAAAGATTTTAAGTCCAAGCAATCACACTTGTTGTTTAAATTCGCTCTTATTTTATAGCAAAAGGTAGGTATTTATCACATACACAAATTTCTAATGCCAGACGAAAGGTTTTGATTACAATTTGATTTACTTATAACCACGAATTTTGATCTCGGTTCGCTTTATCGAACAACTGAATATTATGATGGTAAATACAACCTGCAGGGATTGAAAAGTGAATAAAAAGTGTTATTCTGGATAAATAAATGCAAATTGGACCTGATGAGCATAGTGGACGTTAACTACAAACGAATATAAGTCGTATATAGGAGCAATTTATAGATAAGGTGATCTTAACTGAGTGAGACCGTCCATACCACTGCCTCAATAATCTAGGATCTGCACGCTGATATTGCAAATAATAATTTGACAGTGACAAAGAAATCCTGTTTTAGTACTATAAGGATAATAGGTTATAAGAAAATAGTGTATACAACGTTCGTCTAGACTATTTGGGATACTCAACCATGCAAAACTGTATCGCTGGCAGTGCTTTGTGACTCAAAATTGGAAGTTTTATTTCAAGCGTTCTAGAGACGCACTGAAAGATCTTTGTTTTTTTGAGAGACAAAATTTTATTCGTTTTACCTCATTCCATCGTTCGATGGCACGCACACAATACCCAGGCATTTTTTACTCCCATTTCAATTTGCCAATAGAAGTGAAGACTCGAGTTCGCTGGAACAATAGCTGTAATAGCTTGAATTTTCAGATTATCATTTAACCCCACCTCGAACACAGAGTCAGCTAATGGTACTGGATTACACATGTGTTGTAATATTTATAACACCAATGTTAATCACTATCCCAAGTAGGAGCTCCCTAATGCCTCGTGGATAGTTGCACGTGCTGCGATAATTGTATGCCTGGCTAGGTGTTGCCGTATGCGGTTGGTAGGCTCCCGAGTGCCTGTCCAAGTTATCGGCATCCGCGATCATCGCAGGTGGTGTTTGCACGTGATGCGAAACTTGCCCGCAGTCGATCATTGTTGATCACTGATCCTGGTACTAGTGTCGGTGCGCTAAGTGGCCCAAAAACCCATAGGAGACTCCCGAGCATAGCAACTCGGCTGCCAGGTGATTTTCAAACCACGTGAAACTTAAAACTAATATAACTATTGTTCCAGTCATCGTGTTTTCATCCTCTTATATCTTTAATGATGGTGCCCACTTTCTTCCAACGGATCAACTTGCCTTACATTGACGCATTAATAATCAAATATTTTTAGTATTAGCCCGATTTATCAAATGAAATGACAACGAAATCCGGAAAATTAAACTACCTTTTTCACATTTTTACACAAATTAACCGAATTTTGAAAAATGATTTCGAATGTTTCTTTTTTTAAATAAAGCTTACTTTCATTGAAAAAAAATTCACTTATCCGGAGTGATAATTTGAGAAATAGGAAGGCCCTACCGGAACAGACTTAAGGGACTGTGAAACCTATTAAAGCTATCAGTGCAGCAAATGGAACAGAAGTGCCACTGTCGTGTCAAACAGTCAAACCCACAAAAAATCATAAAGAGACCAAGCCAAATATCTCAGCATGCCCTTTGCACTTCAGATCAAATTTAAAACTTTTAAACGGGTGAGCCGCCAAAGTTCTCTGAAATGCCAGCAGTTAAAAAGCTGGTCCGATTAGCCTCCTTCTTTTCGTTGTCCCTTGGAGTAACCATATATCAAGGGCAGTCATTCAGAATTTCCGCTATCCAGAACACGTTTTATAGATACTGAGAAGGGCGCACGACGACAAAATGGTGCGTCACGGCTAACAAGTTAGGCTTGCAAGCTTCTGTGGCGATAAATGGCATGGAGCAGTGATGCATTCAAGCGTCTAGCATTTAACTTCCATGTGTTCCGCAATGCTGCCGTAAGCCTGCCGTGACAAACTATCCGGAATCTATATAACCACAGAACTCAAAACATAGTGCTTAAAAGTTGATTCAAGCAGGCTGAAGTGGAATTATCAGTGACTAGCATCAACCACTTTAAATGGCGGCATTTGGCCACAAAATTTGGACTGACTGTTAACTTGGATAAACCACTGTCGTTTTTGTATATGTCAAAGATGGCATACCATTCTCCCAACACAGGTACTAGTTAAAAGCCCATCTACGTGTTTCTTTTATGCTGCTGCTATATGACGCAGCAACCATGGGTTAAGCTCGTTACTGGCTCCCCCAGACTTTCTATGCGGATTCAGTTAAATGAACTCCAGAAAATAATCAAGGTAAACATTTTTGCAAGTATTAAGTACAGGACTTGTAGTTATTTGACCAGAAAATGACTTTTTATAGTCAGACCCAAAATTTCAAATAACTTTTTGAGTCGACGTCAATCACCTTTTGTGGAATAACCACGTAATGTCCATTCTACGAACAAGTAGATCAACAAGTAATATATATATTTGGCCAATTAGCATATACCATAAAAATGTGCAAAAAGATTGACTTAATGCCATCCAGATCGTTGGTAAGATGCAAGACTGAGTCTGGGATCACATTTACATACTTTTTTCCAAAAACGGAGGATACGTAAAGGGAAATGAGCCAATTTTATCTCAATTTTTCCCAATAATAGTAGTGGTGGAGTGAAAAGAAAGTATCGTGGACACCTAGGTCACAAAAACGACAGTCATGCTGAGTAAATATGTAAGACTTAGGCATGTAAAATTAAGAATGAGCGGAACTTTGACTAGGATGATTTAAAAAGCCTAGTTAGGTGATTAACCTAAAATAAAATTTATAGGATTGCTTAAAGCAAGGACGAACATAAACGACAGTGCAAAGAAATGTCAAAGGCCACATTTAGGCACCTTATTATTTATCAAGAAACCTAGAAATCCTGTGAGCCTGGGTGAACTTTAAGAGAAAGTTTGAGCAGACGTATTCGAGTCACCCAAATGCCGAAAACAACGCGGAACATCCTGTATTGAAGTTGCCACCACGACCTTTTTGTGACTTGGCGCTCAGATCCCAGATAAGTCTATATAAGCAGCTTCGAGTAGCCACACCATAACTACTGAAATTCGTCTCATCTGATCATCATGTTTTGTCTCACTTCACTTTGGCCAACCATGGCGTAGCTAGTGCCATGGGAAGGCTTCACAATTAAATGGATATCAACTAGCAGCGTGTACACTGTATGACATGTGCCATTACAGTCACGCAGCACTGACCATATTCGATTCCTTCCCGCAAAACATTTGCTATAATGGCAAGACCATGCAAAGTTAACCCGCATAGGGAGCGCTGGAGAAGCAGCTGACAACACTAAGCAGTTCGCATTCACGTATACACACAGATGACAGTTCGACCGACGATTTCGACAAGGTCCACCGTATGCTCCACACCAGGTGGTGCAGGGACGATAACTTGCGCGGGATTTAGTTTTAAGTGATAGTAGCCTTGCGCTGCAGCTACCGCACTCTATCCTCCTCCCCACCTGAGCCCGGTGTCAAGACAGAGTCAAGAAGACCGGAGATGGGAGAGGGCGCAGGTGGCTGGCGTGGCCGGAGACGCCCCTGGGTGTACCACCACACCTGGCTCGGATCCCACGGAGTGGGAGTGCCATAAATGCCACATTAAGAAAGATCCCTTGCAGCCTGACCCTCAGTCCGCCAGTCCACACTCCACACAAACCACACATTGGGTTGACCACGCGGTCTGTGTTATCGCGTCAGTTGGCAACCTTCTAAGCCACGGCTTTTAGCGCACCGTGATAGTTGCAAGCGCGTCAGATTGTTTAAAGTGAGGAAAATGCGCTGAGCTGTTGACCTCACTCTCTCCTCAACCCCAGCATCAGACACTGTCCGAGCCGGTCAGTTGTCTGATGTGGGAGTGGGCGCATTGACTGACCGATCGGCGTACCCGTCTTCGCACGCCACAGCACGACCTGGCCCCCATAACGCACACACCAGGATTCACTAACTCAGGGGATATGGAGCAGCCATCGCCGTCTGACTCCCAGTCCACTGGTCAGCCACTCGACACACACAGCACATACACTGGGCCAACAGATTGGTGTGGTGTAAGCGTCAGATTGGCAGCCTTCCAAGCCACGGTTTCTAGGAAACCATGATTTTATCAGGTACATTATGATGATTATGAGGCTGTAGTCTATGTATTAGTGTAGATGGTGTGCGCTTATGTGGCTTAGCCTACGGTGGTTTACCGCAGATTGTCGTGGAGGCGCATGTGTCCTTATAGGTCCATGCGGTGTGTAAATGTGCGGGGCAGTGAGGGCAGTGCAGGAGGGCGCGGCGACTGTATTTCGGAGCCCCAGGTACTGGTTCACCAGCCTCCGTGCGATGGATTGGCATTTGACCGACCAGGCCGATTTATGAGTTGAAGTTGCGGGCGCATTGTGGGTAGGAGAAATCGGTAGAGGCTGGGAGGCTGTTTATCATGGTATTGGGGGTGGCAGTGGTGGTAGGAATAACAGGAGTGGAAAGTGTGCATGATGTATCGGTGTTGTCGGCATTGCGGTGAATTCCGCTGTCATGGATGCGCATGTGACCGAATAGGCCCATGCGATGAGTGAATGCGCGAGCACAGTGAGGAAAGTGGAGGCAACAATCTCTGCTGTGTGTTGGTCCTCCAGGTACTGGTTCACCAGTCTCTGTACGATAGATTCGCAAGTGAACGACCAAACCGATGCGTGAGGTGAATGTGCGGTCGCTGATCGTGGTGGTTGTGGTAGTGAGGGCGAAGGCGGTGGTGGTTACGGTGGTGGAGGTAACAGGCGATGAGTATTGGGATGTGGTCTCTATGATGGTGGGAGTAATGGAATTGATGCCAGGAGTGAGGGTGGGGGAGTGAGAAGGAGGGTTGGCAGAATTTGACGTAGAAGTTGGAATTGTCGGATTGTTAGTGCATTGCATCCAAAGATGTCCGACCAGGCCGATTCGCGTGCGGAATTTATGTTGACAGCACGAGCATGTTGGCAGGGCCTGGACATTGGCGGTGTTGGTCCAGAGCACTGGTGACTTTCGTGCCGCTCTTTTGGCCTTGGCGGCGGCGATCCGGTTGGCCTCATAGATTGCTGAACCAGACTTCATGGATCTTCTCTAGGCCAGTCTATCCTGGGTGAGGTCATTCCAGGTCGCCGGGTTGATTTGCAGTTGCTTCAGCGATTTCTTCGAAGTGTCCTTGTAGCGTCGTTTTTGACTTCCCTGTTGGCGAGCACCCGTAGTGAAATCACGGTAGAAAAGTCGTTTGGGTAGTCGCTCGTCATCCATTCTTGCCAGATGGCCGCTCCATCGCAGGTGCCCTTGCCTCAGCATGGCGTGGATGCTGAGAATTCCGGTCTGCTCCTGGACTTCCGTGTCCGGGATCCTGTCTTGCCATCTCAGCTTCAGTATGCTGCGCAGGCAGCTGAGATGGAAGTGATTCAGCTTCCTCGCTTGGTTCGAGTAGACGGTCCAGGTATCCACTCTGTAAAGGAGTGTCATCAAGACGACGGCCTTGTACATCTTCAGTTTGGTGCTCAGGTGAATACCGTGGCGATTCCACACGGTGGCCTGCACCCGGCCGAAGGCCTGACTAGCTTTGGAGATCCGTTGGGCAACCTCGTCATCGATTCTCGTGTTGCGTGACAGCGTGCTTCCCAGATAAGCGAAGGTTATCACGTTTTTGAGTTGAGCACCGTTGACATTGATTCGGTGAACATTGTATTCTGCGCTGTGTGGCGGCTGGTGCGTGACAACCGTTTTGGCTGTACTGATTGTTAATCCAAAATTGGCGCAGCCTGCGGCGAAGAGGTCCATACTCCATCGCATGTTCTCCTCCGTCACGGTGTTAAGGGCGCAGTCGTCCGCGAAGAGCAAGTCATGGACTGTAGTCGTAGACACGCACATTGAAGCCTGCATACACCGACTATTGAGAAGGTGCCCATCAGTTCTGTAGGCAATACGGATCCCAAGCTGCTCATTACGGTAGGCGTCCATCAGAATAGCCGAGAACATGAGACTGAACAGGGTGGGAGCCAATACGCAACGCTGCTTCACTCCGTTGGTCACTGTGAATGCTTCAGATACCGTCCCGTTGTCAGGGACGCGTTTCGTCATCCCGTCATGAAGCTGACGCACCATTTGTGTTAACCGCTCAGGACAGCCGAATTTCTGCATGACTTTCCACAGTCCGTCGCGATTCCCCGTGTCAAAGGCTTTCGTCAGATCCACGAAGGTAGTGTATAGGTGAGTTCGCATCTCCTGACACTTCTCTTGTAGCTGGCAGGCGCAAAGATAATATCGGTTGTTCCGCGGTGTCGGTAGAAGCCACATTGGCTTTATGGGGGCAGGCCCTGCTCTAGGTGACCGTTCAGACGATTGAGAAGTATATGGGCGAAGATCTTTCCGGCGATGTTGAGCAACGAGATGCCTCTGTGATGACCACAGAGTTGCCGGTTGCCCTTCCGTTTGTAGAGATGGATAATGGTCGCGTCTTTGAAGTCCTGAGAAACTTGTCCTTGGCGCCACATCTCCTGGAAGAGTGTTGTGAGTTCTGCCATCAGCCGGTGCCCACCGTGCTTGTAGACTTCCGGTGGGATTGTGTCGGATCCCGGTGCTTTACCGCTGAAAATCTGCTGCACGGCCCGGATGGTTTCTGGTAGGGAAGGCGGCAGATCCAGGTCATTGTTCGTGTCCACTTGAGGGAGCCGTTCAATGGCAGTATCGGAGATCGCTGATGAGCATTTAAGGACACTTCTGAAGTGCTTGGCCCAACTCTTCCGAATTTGAGATTTCTCTGTCAGCAGTGTTGTGCCGTCAGCGCTGAGCCTCGGTGCGGTCCCCTTGATACATGGGCCGTAGATGAACTTGATGGCTTTGAAAAGGTTTTTCATTTCATTGCGGTCCGTATACCCCTGGATTTCCTTAGCCTTTCGGATCATCCAGGCACCCTCATCTCCCGCAGCCGTTGCTGCACAAGGCACCGGCATCTGAAGAAGGCTTCTTTGATGGCGTCAGTTCTAAGGTCCATGTAGGCTTTGTGTAGTCCATTCTTCTTCGCGATTAAGTTGCTGATGTCAGCATAATTGTCGTCAAACACGTCCTGGTGTTGACGGCGTGCGCATTCGAGGACTTGTAGGGCGGTGGACTGGATGACATTTTGCAGTTGACACCATCGTGTCTCCACGGTAGCATTATCATCTGGAGCATGCAGGTCCTCCAGTTTCTCGGTTATTTGGTTGCTGAAATCAAAAAAGTGAGCAGGCAAATTTAATAAAAGAGTATTTAACTTACCTGTTGGCCTCTTACATTGGGGCCTTCGTCGGGGTAGCAGTCGGAGCCTCATCTAGGAGATGACGAGGTGGTGAGCTGTCCAACCATCGGCATTGCGGATCGCCTTGGTTACCAGCACGTCCTGTCAATCTCGCCTCCGGACGAAAACATAGTCCAGCAGCTGCCAGCGCCGTTACCGAGGGTGCATCAACGTGGCCTTCTCCCGCGTCGGAAGGCAGAAGAAGGTGTAGGTCAGCAGGAGATGGTGTTCCGCACACGTTCGCAGCAAAAGGAGGACATTATCGTTACATCTACCGAGACCGTGGGTACCCAGCACTCCCTGCCAGACAGCGTGGTTCGTCCCGACGCGGGCGTTGAAGTCATCAGGGACAATTATCTTCTCCACCTTCGGCACAGTCGCCAGCAGGGCATGCAGCTCCTCGTAGAATTTGTCCTTCGCCGCATCAGAGCTCGTCATTGGGGGAGCGTAGGTGCTGATGATGGTGGGGAACTGGTCTCCCCGAAGAGGCAGGTGGAGGCTCATCAGGCGATCATTTATACCCTGCGGCAGACAGGGCAGATGTCCCACGATGTCGTTCTGGATTGCAAAGGCAACACCAACATTACGTCACTCTGCTTTTGGCCGGCCGCTCCAGAAGAAGGTG
Organism: Schistocephalus solidus; assembly: GCA_017591395.1. Taxonomy (NCBI): domain Eukaryota; kingdom Metazoa; phylum Platyhelminthes; class Cestoda; order Diphyllobothriidea; family Diphyllobothriidae; genus Schistocephalus; species Schistocephalus solidus. The sequence goes on along the minus strand of WEDG01003590.1, from coordinate 101,494 downwards.
TAGCCAGTACCCACATCCTCCCGCTGACCCTGCTCAGAGAATCGGGTCTCACTGAGAGCAGCAATGTCTACCTTGTAGCGCGCCAGGTTCCGAGTGACTAGTGCCCTCCTCCGTTCCGGACGGTGACTCCTAGGATTGTCTAAAAGGGAACGAACATTCCAGGCTGCTAGTGTGAGTGGAGTCACGCGAGCAGCCTGGAGGGTATTGCGAGGGGGATGGAGACGGGGGTATTGTTGTTTGTTTGAGTTTTACGACCACGTATTTTGCGATCTGTGAGCCGCGGCCGACTGCAAAAATGTGATAACCAGTATTTGTTTAGGGCAACTTTTCTAGCCCCTTCCTCCTGGAGGAGGAAAGCAGTGCTGTCCCTAAATAGGGCTGCTCGGACATCCCAGACGGCCCTGGGCGTACCACCACACCTGGGTCGGATCCCACGGAGTGGGAGTAACATAAATGCCAAATTAAGAAGGAGCCATTGCAGCCTGACTCTGAGTCCGCCAGTCAGCCACTAAATACAAAATACATATTGGGCTGACCATGCGGTCCACGTTATCCCATCAGTTGGCAACCTTCCAAGCCCCGGCTTTTAGGGCACCGTGATATTTACATGCGCGTCAGATTTTTGATAGTTAGGAAGATGCGCTCAGCCGTTGACCTCACTCTCCTCTCCACCCCCACAATCAAGCCACTGTCCGAGCCTGTCAGTCGTCTGATGCGGAAGTGGGCGCAGCTGCTGGAGACCTCGTCTACGTGTACTACGTGCATGACTTGGCCTCCCAAACACGAGCACCAGGATTTCACACAACAGGATGTTGAACGGCTTACATCTCACATGTGTGAGATAGCCAGAGGTCACGTTAAGAAGGAGCCATTGCAGTCTGACTCTCAGACCACCAGTCAGCCACTCCAAACAAAACACCTTGGACTAACTGCGAGGTCTGAGTGTAATTGTCAGTTGGAAACCTTCCAACCAACGTGCACACACATACACACACATAATCTGGTCCTAAATACATGTACCAGGATACTTTGAGGGGTGGCTCATGCCCAAAGTAGGCAAGAAGGCCACCAATGCACGGTTAAGGAAGGAGCTTTTATACCTAACTATCAGTCCTGAGAAGGACGGAATTACTCAGACAGTTGGCAAACTTTCAACCAAGAGTCTTCGCGCGAACTGATTTATTATACCAGAAAATGTGCTGGCTTTTTCAGTGCTGATGGGGATCCCAGGGTCGATCTTACGCTCTTTTTATTTCTTTCTCTTCCTTTTCGCATTCGCTAGTCACCTGTCAGCCTACCAGCCAACACGTGATTTGATTGGGCGCAGTTATTGCTGTACCGGAAAGGCCTATACCCAAGGCTTAAAACGCTCATGTACGACAACAGTTGAGGTTTCCCTGTGGACTTTGCACAGCCTGATGAACGCGTGTGATGAGCACGTTTTACCCCCTTCTAGCTTAATGCCCCTCGGTATTTTTGCGCAAGGGTGGGGAGTGGGGAATATATTTTTTAAACCACAATTTTCACTCTCACTTACGTACGCAGGGGTTTATTCAGTTTTGTGGGAGTGCATAGAGAACGTTAAAAATACCTAAACTCACGTATTCAACCGTCATGTGATGTGGCAGGCCCAACATCAGAATATCCATGAAAAGAACACTAGGGCACGTGCATCTTTCAATTGTATAAGACATGCGGCTGCTGAAGTTTGCTTCAGGTGGAGTAAAATGAAAATCAGAATAATAATGAGTTATATGGCCCTCTAAAATGGAAATAAAAAGGGAACAATTTGCAATACAAGTGGTTTTGCGCCAAATTTCAGGAAAATTAGGGTAATGTTTAAGGTAAGACTTGGGATTATGGTTAGTTTTAAGGTCATGGTCCGTGTTCACGAAAGGGTAAGGGTTGATGGAAGGGTTAAATTTAAGGCTAAGGTTAAGGTTAGGATTAGGTCACGAGATTGTTTACGCACCCTTCAATTATGCGCTGGGCCACCTTTATTTCTTGTGCGGGGCGTTCATATTCACATGTACAATGTAGAGGGTCACAAAAATAATCTGTATTAAAATCACGTGGGACAATTTTCACATAAAGTGGACCAATTCTGGTAACCAGTTAACAGGAATTGAACTTTCCATTGGCAGGGAGAAGAAAGGCCTGGTTGAAGGGATCCTGGAGCAGCCCTCCTTCAGGTAATTCACGCTTTCAGCTCTATAGTAAGGTTAGCGCACCTGCAGATATAATGTTGCGATATATGTGAGGGTTTGAAAACCTGCCAGTTGAAAAACAACTCGGTCCTCCTTAAGAAAGAGACTCAGACTGCTGTGAGTTATTTTTAGCTACCATCTATGACATTTGTTTTTTATTAGGTAAGAATAAAACCATGTGTTGTCATATCTGACTTCCACTCTAGTTGACTTGATTTGAATGCATGACTGATGGGGGTTGTGTTCAACCCACCCCAAAGTCCGCGCGTTAGTCCATCAAGATAGGTAATTTGATGAGGTTTAAACTATTCCAATGTGATACATTTCGTCACTTTAAAGGTTACCAGTTGACAAGATAAATCAGTTTTCATTTGAAGTGAGCTTTAAACGTCAAAAATATTGACTGTAATCTTGTTCGCGATCCTTGACCCTTTTTGTAGATTAAGCATGGTGGCGCAGCGCAGGTATAGCACAAGTATCTGAAGGCTTTCATTTCGTCAACTATTTCCCTAAATTCATCAGTGGATGTTTCACTGGTTTTTGGGAAAATATAAGAGTGAATTCGAATTTCGAAGTTCGTACATCAAAAGGCTTCCCAAAAAAAGACATTCAAATAATTTACCACTCTTATTATGTGCCAAAATTCGTGGTTTAGAAAGTTTCCTAAAGGGAGTCAGACCTCACTGGTTTCCTCATTTTTTAGCGTTTATAACACCCTCATATGTATAATTTATCCATCTTCCCCTACTTGGAATACTTGTACATATACAAATCAATTGGGGGTCAGAAATGGGTTGTTACACTTGCTATCTGCTGCAACTTCACCCATTTCCAATCAATTTGATTTTTCCTCATGGGCGACAATGCCATTGGACGAGAGAGGCGGCACTCACATACAACAGATGGCCTTGCGCTAGCTTCAAACTGTGAGGGTAAGGGTTTGAACAAAATAATAGGTACCCCGGTTAGTTAGCTCAACGCTAGCGTTACCAAACACTTAATCCATTAGGAGTCAAAGTCATATTTACTGGAGATGTATGGTTTATTCGGTGTACAAATTCTAACCCCTTCATATTTATCACAATGCTACCTGCAATACGGAGGCATAGCTATTATAGCGGCCCACCGACTAGATTTAGAAGAGTGCATAGAAAATGAGATGAGGGCAACGAGCATCTTCTGCACTCTAAATGACCTGCACCCTCTCTGAACCAGCAACTGTCTTCATCGTGTAGAATGTAATGTGGCAAGTCAGTTTGCGGATGATTCCACAAATTTATTTCTCCTTCACGGTATAGGAAGCGCTCACAGATTGCGTTGTGTATGTACGCGGCCCTTTGTGCCATTTAGTTCAGTCTCGAGCCCTGCCAGCCACTTGAGAGAGAAATGATGGTTTTCGGCTTAGTGACCATCATTAGCCCGCCCCCAACGTCTCAAAACGCTGCCTGTGGCTTAGAAGTCCAATGTACAACAGTTGAGTTACGGGCTCGTTGTCCTGTCGGTTGCAAATGGGTATAATTGCAATTGTAGAGGGGCACTCAATGATCGCTTTAAGAGACATGCTTTTCAAGTCGCCCTGGTCTTTGTTGGCAAGGCTTTTTTGTCTATAATACTAGTCACTGTGTGACTAAGGTAGCGGCTCAAGAGTAAGTCCCAAGGTCCAACGGGAAAAGTAAGTCTCACGCATTCGAAGTATTCTTTTATGCCTAGAAGTTGATATTTCTCTTAGGTTAATAGGTTTCTTAAGCGTTAGGCGCCGTAGGACACAAAAATGACTAGGCTTATGAAACAAAATCTGCGGAGCTGATTGCACGATTCTTTAAAAATAATATTTGCTTGCATTTTACCGAAAAAACCTGACACAATCTTCAGTTATTTACAAAATGTTTGAATAAACATTCCCCTTACACATCAATTTCCAAACACAGATAAGTGCTTACAGGAATACAACTTTCGTCTATGATATTCATCAGCATATAAAGTAGTTCAATAAACTTTTGATTTGCATTAGAGGTTTACCTTGCCTTTGCGCTATACCAAGGAGGTCTATGCTTAGTTAGAGCATTTTTATATACTATTGTATTTTATTAAAAGTATAATTTCCGATGTGGTTCCACTGATCTCTTGGATTTAAACTATTTTCAATTTTCAATTAATGCCTGTTAGAAGAAAATTTTGGAAAATGTGATCCACTGATGCAAACTTCGGTGGGATTTGATCCCACACCACCAATATGAAGACATAAGTATAGCCAATGCTCTAGCCATCTGAGTTACAAGGCCCCTACCGGGAGCTATGAGTTTACTCACACTTGGGTCAAGTTACTATATTACTTAAATCCGCGCATTTCAGAAGTTTGCCCTTGCTAATAATTACTGAAAACATTTTCGTGGGTTTCTTGAATGTGTATTTAAATATGCACAGATTGTATTCTACAAAACAAAATATCATTTTACGGAACTAACACAGAGGTATTAAACATAAATACTTCGGAGCATTTCCACAAACATCACTTTCCTTTATTCGTGACTTTTTATGCGCTAAATATTACAGTAGACAAAATATTAAAAAATAAAGGTTTATTCGCTTAACAATCAAAACCTATCACGTCCACGTAATTGCAAACTAAAAACATCATTACTTTACTTTGACATAAGTGTAGGCTCTGCAGATATGCTTAATGGGTTTCCTCCTAATCTCTAATATCGAGAAATATACGCCACCTTTTGAAAAATGCCACCCAAATTGGCACTTAATAGTTGTTTCCATATCTTTCTTCACAATCTTTTCGATAAGTTCTTATGAAATTGGATATTGCACACAACCATTTTAAAAACGTTTTCTTCTTCGTTTAACAAAGGCAGCATATAATCTACAATCAGAAATAAAGAATCGTACAGACGCAAGTTAGGCTAGTCATATTACTGATTAACTGTTAAAACAGGAAACAGTGAATTCATTTTAAAGAACGAACGACTGCGCGACTAATTTTTGCCAGATAAAAAATTTTCGTAGGGTCATCATGCATTCTTACACTGATCTCCAGTGATGTATTTTATGGATACAATGACATTACTGACAAAGACAAGGGGGAATGGAAAGGCCACTTCTTGTTTATTAGCCATCGTCAGCCAGCCAAGGCAGAACGAGCGAGTTAGTCCTGTAACCGATCAGTGAGCTTCCATTTTACGATGTATTTTATACTTATTCAAAAAGGATATAGCATTTTCCCAGTAGTACTTATCATCTTTACATCTAATACTACGTCCCCTTTCGACGAAGGAACTAAAAAACGTTCTTCAATTCTCTTTGCTTATTCTCGGGTAAAAGACCGTACTATAGAATATCATGCTCTAAGCAACAGCTTTCTGGGAGATAGCTTCATATTTTTTGAAGAAAGTGGTCGTGTAGATGTGAGAGCTCTAGGTAAAGGACGGCATTCGTCCGCTTACGAAACATACATTCTAGCATGAAAGCCTGCACGCTGACCTTAACGTGTAATGAAATGATCTGAACACATGCTCGAAAACTCCCATTTATTTATTACCTTATTATTGATTTTCAGAATTTAACGCTTTTTCATACATTCATTGTTCACAAAGGTAATATTTAGACAAACTTTTCAAAATACTACAAAGAATTTAAGCTGTACTTAGGGTGAGGCAGGCACTAATTGTGGCTTAAAATTATGGCCAGGCTTAAATTAGAAAATATAAGGTCTTCTGATAATATCCACCTATTAGAAGGACCACTGACGGTATGCTTTTCAATATATATAGATAGTATTTACTACAGTAGGGACATAAATATCTATCTCAGAGCTGTGATATTGAAAGATAAACACTGGTGGCACATTAAAAGACATCACCTCATATGTAAATAAACCCTCTGAAAACGCTCTTATCAAGAACTCAATAAGCTAATCCATCTCTAATTTGCACCATGATAAGACACTCTTAGCAGTAGAATTCATAGGCGAGCACGTAAATTACAATTAAATTCTAAGGGATAGGTCGAAACTAAACCAAAATGGTGTAGTCGAGTTCTCGTTTTTGAACCTTTGTACGAACGATAAAAACTATCCAACGCTGGTTGTAAAGCACTCCCAAGTCCACTCGATGCCTATTCCTGGAGTGATTGGTGATTGTCTCAGAGCTGTGTCTCAGAGCTGTGATATTGAAAGATAAACACTGGTGGCACATTAAAAGACATCATCTCATATGTAAATAAACCCTTTGAAAACACTCTTATCAAGAACTCAATAAGCTAATCCATCTCTAATTTGCACCATGATCAGACACTCTTAGCAGTAGAATTCATAGGCGAGCACGTAAATTACAATTAAATTCTAAGGGATAGGTCGAAAGCTAAACCAAAATGGTGTAGTCGAGTTCTCGTTTTTGAACCTTTGTACGAACGATAAAAACTATCCAACGCTGGTTGTGAAGCACTCCCAAGTCCACTCGATGCCTATTCCTGGAGTGATTGGTGATTGTCTCAGAAATGGCATAATGTGCCGAAGTTTTGTATTCAACATATAATTAACCCCCTGTTTTCATGAAAGGAGCTTTTGGAGCTTCATTTATTTTGAGGTTATTGGTCTAGTTTTGAAGAAACAAGACATGTCAGAGATAACCTTTCATATTTTTTTATCGCTCACATAAATATTGTAAAAGCAAGTGAAATAGCCGTAATAGATAATCCCTCACACCAAATATTTGATTAAGATTCCCGCAAAAAAATCGTATGCATCATTTTAGAATTTGGCTCTTTACTTCAGAGTTTGCTATTTCTTTAGGTAGAATGCAGTCATTTTATGAATTAAGTGAACGAATAATGATTTTGAACTTCAATATGTTTGTTTTCAACAATATTCAAAGTGAAAAGTACAATAAAAATAAACATGATTTCACTTTATGTAGTCATTTTGAGGATTAATGAACAGTTACGACGATGCTCTTTCTCTGCCTTGACTGAGGTAGTTTGAATGCACTATTACCCGTTTGGCACTCGTTCGCCGCATAGATGAAAGCGTTCGATAAGTCGCTAGACGAAGCTGTAAAAAATTCATGCAAACACTAATACAAATTACCACAAACTTACCCGTTTTGCCAATGGATGTGGCTTTTGACTCAATATATTTAATCGGGTCAGTAAGTGCCGGTTCAAGTCCTCGAGTTACTCTTAACAAGAAACGCTTGTCTCACTTAAGGGCTAACCATAATTGTTTTGGTGCCTCGTAAAGCAAATTATTTGTCACTCGAATTGGTGGGATTAGCAGAGATAGGAAACTACTTGCTTTTTAGTGGATTGCAGGCAGAACCTTACACGCAGGTTTACACTCGCACATGAACTAAACGTACTTTTTATACTGACAGGCAACAAGCAGTTATGCAGAAACAAGATCAAAATGGATCTGCTGCAAATTAACCAAATCGTGATTTCGGAACAATAATAAGACTTTCTTACAACTCTGAGAGCACGATCCTTGTAGAGAAAAAGCAGTGACCCGGTTTACCTAGTCGTTGAAAAGGGTCTTGCTAGTGCAAGATTTTTGGATTTTCAAATAGCTTTTGAGGTGTTCTGGTTTGTAGGGGTGGTAAGGGAGCTGCATATTTATTATGTCTGCGGATTTTACAACCTCAATTAACTTACACAGATGAAACACAAACCGACAGAAACTTCTGGCCTTAGTTATGACGTAGGGCTTATCATCGATGACGTACAGGAACAGAACGATCCGCTGCAAGTTCCATCATTGCACGATGAGCAAAAAATGTCTACAGCCAATTTTCAGGTAGATTTCATAGTGCATGCGTCTCCTGTTTACTTAACTTCGACAAAAACGATATACCAGGGTTTATATATGAACCATTGACACCCTGTCCGCAAAAAAAGAAAACATTCACCAAGTATGCTTAGCTGCTTTTAAAGCTACTTAAAATAAATAATTAAAAACTTAAATTAACAAATACTCATAAAAGACGTCAAAGTGGCGTAACATTACGTACGAGAATATTAGGAGCTGTTTGACCTTTGTAGGTAATGAAGGACTCTCAGCGATTGGCCCCCAGCACACTGCCCGCAAAAACGGTTAGCAAAACACACACGTAAGGAAGCCGTCAATTGAATCAGCTCATGTGAGGCCCAAATACGTAGGCTTAAAAGGCAAATTTTTCCGGGAAGCATTATGTATTGAAGTTTTATTTACTTAATAAATCAGTAAGGTACCCACACGGACAAGTAAGGTTCCCGATGTACCTCACTATCGAGGCGCTATGCCTACTCTAACTCCCTCTGAGCACCTCTAATGAAAAGCATCACTTAACTAAGCTAAGAAAGAAATTTTCTCTAGGAAATATTTAAGTTAAATTTACTTGTTTACTCATTGAAATGCACACATGGACGCCTCACATGGCCTCTTTAATACCGACGGGATTAGGCCCCACTAATCCTCCCCCCGAATCCCCTCTACTGCTGGCAGGGGTTACTCCTGTCAAGAGAGGAACCTCACAAATACTCAATGCTTGTAGAGGGTGTTTGTACAGTTTAAACAAGTATTCGCGCAAAGACATGCTTTTGGGAAGTAAATCTGAAAATAGTACCTACAAAAACGTCACAGTATTGGGATCTCAAGGAAACAATTCCTGAAAGTTAAGCTTCGTATTCTACATTTGAAAATATTAAGATTTGGCTTCTTAAAAGTTTTACATGTAATTTTTAATAATCGGGTAGATATCCTTATTATTACGTAAACTGACATCAAAATGCTTAAAAATCGGAATTTTTCTACATGCAGAAAGTTTGAAATATATTAATCCAACCGGTGAGATAGGAATTTATAGAGAGATTTCGATGTTTATATACAAAAAGAAGCACAAAACTGTACCGAAATGTGCGTAATATTCCAGATTCATTACTCTGATCAATTCATTCATTCAATCAGCTTTAAAATGAAAAAAATACTTCTACCAATCACAAGTGGAAAGATAGCCACAAGAAAAATGATTGAAAGACAATTCGAATAATTCATTCTGAAAGTTTCATACGACGATCAATGACCCAAATCTGGCTAGAAACTTTTAAACACACGACCAACTCTGGTGTATATTATGTAACTCTGACTTTTCCTAGTACTGAAATACCAAAATATTAGTTATATTTAAGAACAAACACTAAAATAGGTATCGCCTGCATGGAATCACGAAGAAACTAGCATGTACACGGAAATTGCGTGTAGTATACCTGTATTGATTATAAAGTCACAGGTTAGAAACCTAAGACTTCGATCTATTCACATTTTCTTCAATAAAGTCTATCTGAACTGAATTCTGTTTTCATTTATACGAACTTTTTACGTTAGTAGAAATTAAAAGTTAAATTGAAGTCATTCTCTTACAAGCTTCCCTTGACGATTTCAGCACTTTTTGACTTATACTATATTTTCTAGAGGCACAGATCAGAATGGCATCGGAAGGTAGTATCAGGTCATACCGGAGGCTTTTATGCTTGCCCCCATATTTTGCATTAGCATTCATATTGAAATCCTACTTCTGCTCAAAGTTTGAGGACATTGAACTTATGCACTTGCCTTCATAGTTTAGCCACGATATTCAATAGTTAAATAGGCAGTTACTTTTTTACACCATTATTCACTGAGTGCTTTCCGGCAGTTAATCAGTTCTTCCGGCACCAATGTAGGGTTATAAGTTTCATAGATAAATTTGTTTAAGCTAGACTACCGATGCAAACTCAGTCAAATCTACTTAAACATGCTGTCATCGAACTAGTAAGACTTCAATTTTGCACAAATGCTACAAAGTTATACTAATGAAGTGCCCGATCCACGAGCTGAATTGAAGGATATAGTGTCTTAGAAAGCTAGGAATCCTTGAACGAATCGCTTATTTCATCCGCTTGAGTATAACTTATGTAACATCATGCATAAAAATTATAGGTCAACGTGCAGCGTAGTTATTAAGGGCTTACTCATTTCTGATGTGAAAACGAAAATCGTTCTATAGGTCTTTATGTAGAGAATTGGTCAAAAAAACGTCGTTTGTCTATGAAGAATGGGATTCACCGGCTTCAAATTAAAGTGTAACTGCGCAGTTTACGCGTTACAGTGAGTTCTTTCGGTGTCTTTCTTGAATAACGAGGTGACCCACGAAAACATTGCTGGTATGAATGCGTTTAATGTCTCCTTGACCTATGAGTCGACAGACAATTTTAATTTACACTATTAAATGCTCTCAGAAAGACCCGCATTTAGATCAAAACTTCGTGGTATAAACGAAGCTCCATTTCTTCACTCTAATTTATAATAAATTCTAACAAATATGAGTCACTTTTTGTTATTTTTCAAGAAAATTCGATAGTTCTTCAAACTAGGTGTTCATCAGAACAGGTTGTGGAGTGGGGGTGAATTGCGCGTGAAAGTTATCTGGAGTATCTGTTTCAGTCTTTCGATGACAAGAGAGTGTGAAGGTGATTGGAGGCTATCGGCACACTGGCCTACAAATTTGAACAAACGGCTGCAACTCACACCTCGGCCCCTACCTACATGCAAACCAGATGTTAAGAAAAGGGACTTTATTCTTTATACCGACAAAATCTAACACAGAGTAATCCCTATGAAAATATCCCTCAGTTCGATCAAAGACTGAGAGTGACTATCTATGATTATTGGTTTGAGTGAAGATCCGAATCGTCAGGTGAAAAATATTTCTTTGGTAAGTGATTGCATCTTCTTCTACTTCTTTTGAACTGCTTCATTACACTCGCCTTTAAGCTCCTGTCAACAGATCGAGTCATCTCTTTAGTATTCAAAAGGGTAGTACGCAAGATTATTAACAGTATGCAAAGCATGTTCTGGAACAAAGCTGGACTGTTGTATCGATCCCTTCCGTCTTAGATACACCATAGGTATGCCCGTGTCAAGCTGACCGTAGACAAATTTAGGTATTGATGTAGAAATGCCTATGCCTTCTAGGGCTCATGGCTTACTGTCCCCTTTGCGCACATGAGCCTTAATCAAAGGTATGGGTCTCTAACATCTTACATTACTATAAGCTGCTATAAATGTAGCATTTCGAAGGGACTGCTGCAGACTGACCTTTGCTGTACAGAAAGATAAAATTATTCCGACTGGTCTTCTATGACACATTTCTAAGCAGCTTATGCGCTAAATTATTGCAAGGAAATCACGTTCACTTCAGTCATTTAAGAGCAGCCGTTCCGAAGAAAACTGACTGAAAGAGAGTGAGACCGAGTACGGTATCTTAACTTACACAAAAACCCTAGTTAGATCTACCAAATGATATAATACTTCAGGGGATCAAATACAACTTTAAGTTCCTCCTTTTGTAATCGATGTTGAATATTTTCCCTGCGGATGTCGGAGCTAAAATATTACGGGACTGTCTGATGATGCGACTGTCTCTGAGTGAGAATCCGAAAGGTCGGGCTAATAAAACTCTTGATCCAGTGGGCGTCACTCCTTTTGCAGGAGGGAGAAGAAGGCGATGCAGTTATGATCGCTGGCAGCACAATTGCATTTAGAGTTCGCAGTTGTAATTTCAAGCCCTTCATCCGATGTGCTATCCTTTGAAGTTATGAACTTCAAAAATGAAAACGAATTAAGGTAGTGGGAAGTTTTTTTTCAGTGGCGATAAATAAATCCGATAGATAGAGTTGTCTTTGCACCTTTGAGTGTGCAGTCGTTCAGTCAGAATATTCCGGCCACAGAATATGTCTTTATTATCCCGCCAAATCATGCATAGGCTGAAAATAAAGTGCATGATTCCTTGATCTGGTATCAACCTTTAGGCTCCCAGTGTCATATACTAGATGATATACATAGATGATATGGATAAAAATGCTTCCTTGACTGTCAATTGTGTTTTAAATTGGCCTTAAAGTGGGGTAAATGTGTGACCTCAAGCGTGCAATAAGTATAATTTGTTTGAACGAACTTGTTCCGGTAGGCGAAACCTGACCTTTTATATGCTTCACAAGTCTTTTAGTTCCTACACCTGTTTACGACAATCCATGCCAAACTGCAACAAATCTCGTACATTCCGTCTCCATTGAGATCTGTCGTTCGCATTTGGGGAACCATTTGAAGTTTATTCGTCATGGTAAGGGACAAACGGCCAACGTCAATAATTAATTTTATTATGCATATTAACCTTATAACCAATGATAAATCAAAATTCAAAAATAGCCTTTTGATTAGACCTGAAGGGATACATGTTGGCCATCGTCATTATCAATTTTATTGCCCAGCTAGATACATGCCAATTGCGCACAATTTTTCCCAGCTTCAGTTAAGGAATGAATCCACGAAGGCTTTGTTGAGTTTTTTTGCAGACAAATGACCTTCACTATTTGCCTAGCGTAGGTACTAGCCAAAGTATGCAGAATTACTTAATGGAAGGTAAATTTCTGAACCCCTATCCAAGGACAATTAATCACGACAGACAAGGCTAGCCACAAAGTGTACAAAAGAAGCTTTTTGTAAACTGATCACACCCAAAAATCCTTTGAAATAAATGAAAAAAAAATTGTTAAGTTAAGAACAAAGTGAAGACTTGATAGCAAATTTTAGCTACTCAGTAGTAAGTAATCATCACGTAAAATATGACTTTACATTGATTTCGAGGCTTTGACAAACATGCTGCGATCACACGTACATCCGCCAGGTAAATACTTGTGTTCCCGTGTCAGGAGCCATTTTTCAATCAGGATTCCCGATCAGCCAGTCACTTGCGTCATCTGATAGCGCAGACAGTTACCGACATATCTCTGTGTTGCAGTCCATTCTTAGGCTTTATGAGCAGACATTAAACAAAATCTTTTGGATAATTTGAACTTCTTACATCTTTGAGCACAGTCTCTGCTGCTCCTTAAATGAGAGGGTTATGGGTAACAGAGTGCATGGCTTTATTGGGCACAAAGAAGATGTTGCATATTTGCTACAAGTTGAGGCTAGCCGCCGCTCCCCGACTAGGTGCCTTCCTATGTAGATTCGTTACCAGGTTGCTATTGGTCGATGCGTGTTTTTTGGTCCTTAAAGAGTTGGCTTTATAGGATCACCACTTGTGTGTCTGAGACTTGCCCGTCTCCGATGTCACTAGTTGACTTTCAATACACCTCCACCTCAGCCTCACCTTCTGGCGTTTGTGTGACAAAAAAGCGAGAAAGCCATGGCCCTGTTTCAGTATGTATCATTAGTAAACTGAATATTGAGCATTTTGGCCAGATTTATCTCCCTTTACCGCTTTCCACATATTCAAAGACGGAAAAATAGGTGTAATACTTTTGTATTTTTCCTTTCATGAGGTATAGCGTTTATAGCATAAGGCCTTCTCTCTGTTGAAACTAGAAGGGACATTTTAGTATTTTTTATTTCTGAAAAGGTTTGCACTAATTTGTTCTGGAACAAACAGTCAGCACAAAACGATTGCTTTTAAAAACAGTTTGTTGAGGAACAATGTTTGACATCAGCCAGGTCGTTTTAATTAAATTCCTAAGTTGAGGACAAAAGCCCTTAATGCGGAGAAAAAGACCGATGATGGTGCTTTTATTTGTGCGTAAAACTGTATAATGCGATTCGAATTTTATTGAAATGTGAGCTTGCATATGGTCTATCTAAACGCATTGTTGTGCTCAGAAATTCCTAAGAGTATGGCATTCATATTCTACAAGTAAACTTAGTTTAGTGGCACACATCTTGTATCACCCTTAGATAGTAAATGTTTTCAGGGAAATACATTAAGATTAAAAACACGCGTATGGAAGCCATGTCAAATAGAAACAAATAAATTGCTTCCTTATTCGAAGAAATTTGTTAGAGCTTTTTGTAGTTTTTATATGGGGGAACAAACGTAAGATAAGAAAGGTGTTTAGCTTGTGAATTTAAATTGCAGAATCTTTAATCGTTTTGGTACATATTTATCACAGTTTACTTACAGTTTGCATATGTTAATTGCCTCGTGATAGCTCAAACTCGCAAGAAAGGGAATATTCCACATACAATAACAAACATTCGGGTTTGACGAAATACAAACTAATATATAAAAACCAATTGAAGTATTAGCGTAACACAGTAATTGTAACTTTGATGTTATACGCTAAAATTAATGTTGTATTGTAAACTTTGTGTGCATTTCTCTTGGTAGTGGATGTCACAGAATTCATTGGGATCGTTAGTAATATGTAAATAGGCCTTGTGGCTAATAACCATGGTTTCCGCTTTTGACTTTCCATGATGGTAAATACACAAACCGGAATAGTTCTTTAAATGCTATTTTTGCAAGCTCTTTTAGGATAAATGCCTAGGACTAGATAATTAACATTTCCCCAATCAATTTATCTAGCGATAACCTAGTAAGTTAAACCTGCGTCCGATATTTATATATTTGGACTAGTAGAAACCATTATCTAATACACTAGTATTTAACCCAATTAAGAAGGCTTTGTTGTGTCAGTAACCGGATTTTAAGTAGAAAAACGTTTTGTGGGTAAATAGAACCAATGAATAATTTTACACCTACACCGACTTCTGTGACCAGTACAATACTGCTTGGTTACTCTTTCGAATAGGTTATCCTCATCGTTAATGTTGTTAATCGCCTCAGTATTGAAAAGGATATTATAGGCAGTCAAAATAATGTTCAAGATGCGCCTCCCTAACCAGAGTGGCAACTTTTAAGCGTTTAAATTCCGTACCGTCTCATTTTAAAAACACACGAAACGTCAGATGCATTGGACAACCAGTACCTGGATAAAAAAGAAACATTTTCAATTTGCCTAAAATTTTAAACTAATTTCTGTGTAAGTTACAATGCAAGATAAGTTTAGGCCAATCGTAGATATGGCCCTTACGACAGGTGCCGCGAGGTCAAACTGAATGGTAATATTCCTTTTTACAGATATTTCAGTTAGACGATATCCAATTTACCGAAAAATTGCATTATTCGGGCTTGAGATTGCGAATCAAATTGAAGAAGATATGCTGATACTTTGACACTTTAATGCCAACTGCAAATGATTGAATAGCTGCAAGAGAGTTGAAGGCTGTCTTCATAATATGAAATATCACCTAGTCATCAGCTTTAATCTTTTAACGCATGAATGTAAATTGTCTTTACTTACTCAGTTATCCCCAAAAATTTCCAGTGTCCGAAAAGTAGGTCTTATTCAGAACCATCTCTTCATGACCGCTACTCTATTTCGCAAGTATAATGCTAAGTTTCCTTAAGTAGTAGTCAACCAAGTTTCATTAGTTATACCGTTTTTACTAATAATACTGCGTAGGAATAAGGATTACCATTCGTTTGCATTTGGATAAAGTTTTACTTATCTTACGAATTTTGGCATTAACAGGTTCCATTGCGAATTGAACTCAGTTATTTGAAAATTGTCCGAACAATTCGGATTTCATTAAATTTATTCTTAACATTCAAGCAAATTCGAGAAGATAACGTCGACGAACGTACGTGTTCGATTATTAATCGTCCAACCTGTACAATAATATAAGAGAGGGTGGAGTAGCAGGTGTTTTTTATTTCTGAATTCTGAATTTCACCACAAACTGCACTGTAGAAGGTAAATATCTGCATAAATACGGGAGATCGCTTCGTAGGAGTTGGACGAAAAACTCGAACACAAAATTGAAAAATATGCCGAGGATCAACTTAAACGTGTCACAACGAAGATCAGCTGGTTCATTCAAAATTTCGATCAATTCATGGCAATATTAGAGGATGTATCCGATGAAGAAGGAAGACATTTTGGCAACTATGTTAATATCGTGACCAAAAAGTGGATACAAGCAAAAATGGGTGAAGATTCTTCACAGCATCAACCTGGTGAACGCACGGAGACCTTTTCCAAGATTTTCGGCCTGGCACGTACATAAATTTCACTATCTTGACGCTCGAAAAATACTTGATTAAAGCATTAGCACTAGGTCACAAATATGCTCTTCCTAATCAAAGGCAAAACAGATTAGTGGCCGATGTTCAATTTTAAAACCTGTTGAGTCAGACGCATTACCTATTAACTTCAACGCTAGAGGAAGCGGAGTATGCTCGCGAATTTTTGCTGTCATTATTTTAGAACAAACCACGCAGAATTGGGCATATCACGAAAGAACAGGAAGAACTCGAAGAATTCCGCCAAAACAAGGAAATACTATTCTCCAGACCGGACAAAGGTTTTGGTATCATTCTAATGGATAAGTGTTTACGTTTCATAAATCTAGTCAATCCTGACTGATCACACTGAGTTCAAAATAGAGATACAAAATAAGAATCAAACAGGAAGCGTAGAAGTCAAAATTACATAATGTCTCCTTAAAATTTAAGCCCAAGATTTCCTTTCTGACCAGGAGTTCGAAGCGCTACAAACCCATGAGGACAATAACCCAAAGGTTATATGGTATTCCAGAGATTCACCAACCAGACCTTCTAATGCGACCGATAATAGAGATGTGCAATTCACCTTATCGCGCCATTTTAAAGTGGCCGGTAGAAAGGCTTAAACCGATTCGCTACAAAAAGCACCTCGCAGCGTGCGGAATGCCTTTGAATCCACCGAGTACATCAGAACTACACATCGCAATGGGGAAAAATGTTGTCCGTAGCCGTCACATGTTTGTTTGCTGATATTACCCTCATGAAAATGATAGAATAATTATGTGACGAGGTTGTCAGGCAGGACTTCCGAATCGGCATACCAGTGTCAGACTTAAGAAATTGCTATTTTGCTGCACATTAAATGTTCAATCCAGACTGTATTGTCAATTTTACGGCCACATCGACGGTGGAGCGATGGAATCCTCCATCGGACCTCTACTAGCTGATTTCCCCATGGGAAATCTAGAGAAAACTGAGCTCTAATCCTTAGTCTTATGCTCGAGACGTAGATGAAATTTTCACAAAAAACACAGAAACAGCTTGATTTGGACATCCTCCAGGTCAAAGCGAATCAGGCTCAACCAGATTTAACCTTCATCTTAGGAAAAGGGGGTGGTATGTGCTCTCCCCCTTTCTGGACGTCCTACTAAAGAGAACGGCTGCTGGAAAAATTCCAAGTGTATTTCGTAAGAAAACATGGACTGGACAAAGCACAAATATTTACAGTTTTGTTCCTCTAAGACAGAAATGAAGCTTAGTCTTCTGCCTCAACAACTGAGCTAGGAGAATATATACTCCAAGTACACTGGGGAACGAACTCGCCCTTATACGAAACACTGTGGGAAAACGGCTTTCCCCAAAAGTTTGTCAGAAAAATATATGGAGACACGCCTCCCTCAAAAAATCAGACTCACTGACGGCTAAGAAGGACTTATTTCTCAAATTACCATTTCACAGATACCCTGAAAGTGAACTTCTATAGTCACCTACATGCGGCTATCGCCTGCACCTACACAGCCGCTAAGATAGGACTCGTTTTCTCAAGCACCACTTCTTCGCTTTGAAGGAAAGGCTAGCCTGCCCTTTCAGATGCCTTCAATGTGCATCTACACCTTCACTTGCTCCTATGGCGCAGGTTATGTTGGTCGAACAACTAGGCGCGTGCCTAACCGAATGCGAGAGCACCATGCTGCCAGGCATGGAAGGCATGGAAGAGTCCATCTCTGGTGCAATTGTTGCTCACTTTGTTGGCAGAGGCTACTGACTAGACGCTAACCGGTCATTCGGCGTCATCTTTATAGTGTCGACTAGACACTCCAAGTTCCTGCGACAGTGGATGCTTGCGACGACAGTGGCAGTAGCCATACGGCTAGCCAACACAATCTTGCGCTCGCATAAAGCGTTAATACAAACTCTAAGGCTCCCTTGGCCGAAGGTGAACCCAGCATGCGGGTTCACGCCTGCCACGTCGCACAACAGCGACGAGACAATGACGTAGATAATTATCAGCCCCCTCATTCCCCCCTCTCTTCCCCATTATCGCAACCCCCCTCGCCTAAGCCCCCTGACAGAACTAGACGTTTGAACGCCCCCTCAAACCTTTTCCATACTTATCGTTTATTTTTTGTTTGAAGTCTTGCTACGTTACCCTCATATTATTGTACCGGTCCTACGATGAATCATCGATAACGCACGTTCGCGAACGTTGACTTCTTGAATGTTTACACGGTGAACATGTAACTGGCACGTGACTGAAAATTTGTAAAATGCAACTGGGGCTAAAAATAATAAATTTCAAATTAACGTCTACTATGAAACGAATGTTATTTGGCAAAAAGGGGACTGTGCACAACAGGTACGACATAGGAGGGATGTAAAAGGCTCGGAAACTGCGGATCCCTGCAATTGATAATTAATAAACTGGTATCTTATTCAATTGGCTTATTTATATTATTTTGGGATGGTGACGTTTTTAATAATTTCCACTTTCACTTGAATTCCTGGTCAATTATTCCGTTCAGACAATTTAGAGACAATTTATTTTACTCATATCATGCTGTTGGGCTGGGAAACGGACCGGAGATAGCACAGGCTGCGAGACATTTTGCAGGCAAGCAGTTTAACAATAATTTACCTTTCAATTGTTTATGCTCTTTGCCCGACGGATCGCCATTTTTATTTGAGCGCAAAAGGTTCGACCTTGTATTTGTTCGTACAATGCAGTGATGCAGGGCGAAAATCTAGGTGCTAAATAAAACGACCAATTTTCTTTGCTCTTATAATCAGACGAAAAGCCGATATGTCTAGATTTTTCAATCTTTGTTTGGCATGGCAACTAGAGTATTAAGAGACACGGTCAGAAATATGCATTGGGGTAAAATGCTGAAAATAAGCAAAATGGGCGGAGTTGAAGGATGAGCAGCAGAATCTGAAACTTACTAACCATCACTCAATATATATAACTGCTTTCAAGTTGAAAAGTGTAGTTGTGTAATTTAAAACCTAGCTTCATTTAGTAAACAGTTAAATTTTTACTCTTACGCAGTATCATCCTAGCTTTCTGTGAGCATTTTTCAACAGTTTTGATTCTAAGTTACAGTAAAACTATCAGGTTTTATGTACGGTGCAGGTTTCATTAGGTACAAGTTTAAATAAATAATTATAGACAATAAGCAATCGAGGTCTGTTGAAGCATCCAAACTATTTTTTATTATTCTGAGATTTTTAGGCGACTTTCTAGTAACTTTGAGTAAATTAATACAAATGACTCAATTGAATTGCTATTTTACACGCCTCTTACTAGGTTATGTCATTCCATTGCGTAAATTACAGATGGCGCTGATTGCATGCTCAAACGCAAGTCAGCGTGGTAAGTTGCATTGGATACCGTAGAATTATCATTTAGACACATTGCTTTAAAAATATCCTTTTCGAAATTAGGCTCTGACTGTTGCATGTGAATGCATTTTGTAGGCAGTGGACATATTGGTTGTCTTTCGTAAGGTGACGCAGCTCGATAGCTATCAGACTTTGTGCATTAAATGACCTCGTGATGCAGGTTCTACTCTTTAAGAATAAACTTTTATGGATATATTTTGGTGGATCGCCCGGTTTGGAGTTTGAGTGCTTGCATCTCAATTGTAGTAATCGGGTATTTTCCATGGTACTGAAAAGGTAACATACCCATTCATATGACAGCAATCTTGCTGTTAGATTGAAAAACATTTTGATTTTGCAAGGGACTCAGATAACGGTCTTCCCTATCTTCTAAAATTTAATTTCGTTGTGACTTTCCAAAGAGTAGTTGTGTGGGGCACATTGATGCGCGGATAGTTTTCCTTACCTAAGAGTTTCGACGATGTACGCATCTACCCATTATGCAGGCAATTTAAGCTGCCGGTTTGCCGGACGGCAAAAGAAGCCTGAATGATCGGCAGATAATGTTCTTCATGCCCTACTATCGCTCAGTTAGGATTTTTACGTTCCTCAGAAAGTATTGGGTAACCCTGAAGGAAATTCCTCGACACTAAAATTCTTAAGTTCAGTCCAAATGGGATATTAATAGTTGATCCAAAATTCCCCAGCTTAAGCGTAATAATCGCATAATATTTACATTCTGCCAGGCTGTGAATCACGTGTCGGTGGTCTTGGCGGGCTCCCTTCTTGGGAGCATGGTGAATCTATCCACATTTATGTGCTACCAACTGCAAATTTCGGTGGATAAACTATAAAAGTAACATGGCAATTTAACAGAAACTCGTGGATTTTTGCCTGTGTACCAATTTGTGTATCGAACTGGAGAATTATTGTGGGGAGGAATTAACAATAAGTTTACCCAACAACTCCTAACGACATGAAATAGCGTTAAGTTATACGACTAAACATTAGGTGCAAATAAACGTATTTACATATATTCCCCCCTCATTGTCTGTCTGTCGCTGTCTGCCCTGTTGCACCAATTGATCTAGTTCGACTATTTCCCTTTCTCCTCTATTCCTTTCGTCTGACGACGAATTGGCGTTACCAACTTGAAAATATACGGATAAAACTCGATTTTCCTGAGAGAACTTTTTTTCATCTATAGATTTACAACTTTTAATTTTCTACCAATTTTTTGCCACTTAATTGTTGTGTTTCTTTTGTCGGCATCTTGCCACCGCACGCAGCCCTCATAGTGCTTGAGCCTCTGCAGCGGGCGTGCAATAGGATGCTTTGTCGGCTTCCCCGTTGGGCGTACCCTTTGACAGGTCTCATTGGTCGAATTTCTTAAATCGAGAGCTTCGCTTCTATCCTGCTCTAAATGCAAGCCGTGACAAATCATTGATAATCCAATTGGAGGTTGAATTGCCGGATTATTGCATGGTAGTCTGAAAGCCGTGAAGTTCTTTTGAATCGCTTACACTCCATATTACTACAGCCTAGAATACTTCAATCTTAAAAGTTAGAAGTGTTGCCCGTCATGCCTATATGCGTCGCGTGTGAAGAGTCAATCTTTGTGACTAAAATAGTGCCATTTTTATCTAATTGCTCCAATGTCTTTGTAGTCAACATAACCGTGACCACATTTCAAACTCAATATCTCGGCTTCCATAAGTGACATGATTTCATAGTTTGTTCTGTTGGTTTATTCGAGATAAATTCTATAAGTCTTACATTAATTTTGAAAACAGAGATTAAAATGCAAAAAGTTTGCCGGGTGATGAACAAGAAGCCAGGTGTATGCCCTGGCAGGCCCACATAGCAAAGAAACCTGGGAGATGTCTTACCTCATGTTAAGCTGAATTTAGCGTACGTTAATAAATTTGTAGACTATCTTCTGTAATATTAGCCATAACCATAGTTTTGCCTCCATTAAATGCTCAACAACGACAAAATAAAGATTTTTTTAAGTGGTAAAGAATGTAGACATTCGTTGTATTTTACAAAAGTAGACTAGTGCTCCATGATAAAACTATCATTGATTGAAAGCTGCATCCTCTTGAAATTAAACAGCTCCGAAGACACAGTTGACCTAACGTACCCAAACCCATTGCAGGAAGTTTCTTCTTTGGATCCCCGGAGATTTGGCGTAGAGCAACACACCTTAATTCCCAAGCATAGAACGGATTTAGTCGATGAACACTTCAGTGCACTCTTCCTTTTCACGCCCTGAGCCTAGTGGGTAGTTATATACTGCATCTTCCAACTAATAGCGTATAAATTGCATTCGCTGACCCATAATGACGACCGAATGGAGTACAGGACTTCAAATTTGCTTAAAAGCTCCGATCGAAAGCTTTGGAATGTGGTTATATAGCGCTGCGAAACCAATACGTCAGAAGAAATCGTGACAGCAAGCAAAAAAATTGCTGTTTTTTACTTCGTCAGAAATTAATCACTCTTTTTGAAGGTTTATAAGCGAAGACTGAAAGTTGATATTAATATTTGTGTGGACTTCTATTAGTCATCGCGAGATATCCGCTTAATATTTATTAAACTGCTCACAGGCTGCAAGTAGTGTATTTACAGGTGGAACCATATTTACGGCACCAATTCTAGCTCGGGCATTGACTTGACGTGTCGAGTTCTCACTCAAATCCTATTATGAGGAGCAGTCGCAGATAAAGATAATGAGGACGTCTGGGATGCAATATTTATAGGACGCAGTACCTATGCCGCAAAGAATCGAGAGCGTTGAGGAAATTTCGGCCGTTAGAGACTCAGGCACACACTAACTAGCATTCATCACATCAGGAAGGACCACCCGTGAGGAAGATGAGATGTGATAATTGTTTAGCCTAGTGGCAGCATGGCGACCGCGTCCTATAAATACTGCACCTCTGACGTCCTCATCACTGTTACCTGTGACTGTCTGTGATGGTGGGATTCCAGCGAGAATTAAAACCTCAGGCCAATAAATCTCATGTTCCAGCGCTAACATCTTCTTCTTTTTATGAACTGCTTCCTGGAACTCGACTCTTTGCTCCTATTGACAAAATCCTTATCAGCGCTGACATATCCGCTGTGTATGACAATTTAAAGCCGGCTAGACCACATTGAAACAGGCATGGTTTTATATTGATCAACATTATTCTTGATCACCAAATACACCTGAGTTCTAACCAAGAATGACCTCGTTTGAGCCTTCGGTGTGGCCGGCTAAGAATGACAACGTAACCGAAACGATTGGTTGCCTCCTTGCTGCCAATGATTTAGTGGGTCAAGACTAAGACTGCGCAACTACATAGGGAGTTATAAGTATTTGTCAGCGTTTAGCAACACAGTGGTAATTTCAGACACCTAACTTACCGTAGAAGGCAGCAATATAAACGTACAAAGCATCCATACCTGTGAGTTATATAACGAATCTAATGAATATGTCAGCTTTCAAGGATGCCAAAATTGTGGGAAAAAACCGGGTAGATTAAAACATTATGTGCTCGAACTTTTTCGTCTCAATTTTAAAGCCATTAATTTCCATTCACTTCCAGATAACGTGATTCCTCATTAAACGATGTGTTTCACGTGGTGCTTAGTGAGGGAGCAGATGAAATAACGAAGCTAACCAAGGCTACAAATAATTGCTATTAACCTTTCCGTGCGATGAAAATGTAGGCCTCGGCGAGTTGTGGCGACCAAAGATGTGTCCACCAATTAAATAAACTAACTGGCCTGCGATAAGAGAATTTAGCCGATTGTTTCACCTATTTATACACTTTATATCTTTCTGAACCCTGATTGGAACGCATGTGGGGTCCAAAGCGCCGACAGACGAACAGGATGCGCAATAGCAATGAGTACTTGTTGATGTCTTCTTTTCGCAATTCCGATGGCGGGTGCCAGTGGATATATGCACCCCTCGTACTATGGATGGCCTTGGAATCAATTTCCGGGAATGCCTATTACCACGCATTCGGTTAACCCCTTACCCTAACCCCAAACTTAACTACAATACTAATACTTATCCCTTTCGTCTATGACACCAACCCTTTTCCTCGACAAACAGGGCCCAGTATGAAGTAACGGACTTTTAAAAGGTAAGGTTGCAAGGGTTTGTGCCCTCTTATTAAGAGAAAATGGTATGGGGCATTTTGCAGTTAGTCCGTGCGTCACTTGTTTACATTTTACCACAAAACGTAAGGCAACCCGAATAACTGCCAGGATGCGAGGTATAGAAAAGAAAAGTTAAAAAGTTTACCTCTTAAAATGTATGAATACGCTAAATGGTTCTTTCAATGTCCTTCAAGACGCCGTGGACTTCGTAAAAGGTACCAGCTGTCCTCAATTTTATTATTTACGGTGTTTTTGAAGGGTCAGAGAGAGTGTAAGTAATCGATCCTCCTAGAATCCATTTGTCCTTCCTCCACGCAAAAAGTGCTCGATGCAGGTGTTACGTCAACGCCCAAGTACTGCCCCAGGAAAAGAAGTGAGCTTTACCATTGGAAGGAAGTGTTGTTTATTACGTTTTCGTACGTGCTGCAATACTGAGCAGAAACAAATTTGAAGAGTTTTACAAATCTTGCAGTCGCCCGTCGCTTTGTTGATAAGTTGACCGTGAATCCTCAGTCATCGCGTCTTCATCACTAGTATGGTTAAAGATGATGATGATTATTATTATTATTTGGCTGTTCAAATGCTAGTACTGCGAGAATACAATCAAATTATTCTCCTTTCTTACATTTAATATTTCAGTTAAAGGGTTAGGAAACTGGACTTTGGCAACCTTTTTCAGCATTTTCTGGTCAGTGCAGTATGTCCTACTCAGTGCACACTACCTCATTAAGGTTCACTCGTTTTGGTGTTCTCGATGTGGCATTTAAGTTAACGGTAGGGATGCCTTGTATGGCCGCCTAAGCAGGACACGGGAATAGAAAGCGCCTCGCACACTTAAACAAGGTTGGCTTATGGTAAATTTCGAGAAGGGTAAACATCCCTGGGACTTAACGCTAACACTGATCCTAACATAAAACTAAATTTTCTCCTTAATCTTAACCCTACCCTTAACCTAAACCCTACATTTAAAACGATAATAACATTAATCCTTAGCCTAATCCTGGATCTAACCCCAACTTTAACCTTAGCTTCCAACTTAAACCTAAGTCTTAATTTAATAATAAACCTCGCTTTAATTCTAAACACAATTTCCTTAGAATTCGGAGCAAAGCCAAATGTATTTTGGGTGGTTCCTTTTTCCTTGTCCCGTTTAGGCGGCCATAAAAGGTATCCTTAGGAAATTTACAAGTGGATTTAGGATTTATGAAAACTAAATCAACTAGACGTACACGATTCAACAGCGTATAGGATGAACATTCAGTAATACACATAGGATAGGTTTGAAGTTTTGATTCTCCGGTAAAGATTTTTGAGTGGCTTCACCATACTCAAAGTTTAAGCACTCTCTAACTGCTTGGACTCAACGTTCCTCGGTTTCTGCTCCTCCCTGGCACACAAAAATCCCAGGTAGTTTCAAGCCAGGAACGCAAATGCAATATTCTCGCTAACTGATAATAGAAGGACCAAGCCGGACACATTAAAAAGTCGGACACATAACTTTACATGGTAATCCTAAACTTCTTGTGAACATTCGAAACATGTATGTTAAAAGATAAATAACTGACGCTAGCGAGCAAACTAGTAAACTGAACCCACATCTCCTCCTCTTTCTCGGCGCGACAATTCTATTTTATCTCCGCAGACAAAATTAAGTTGGCCCTGAATCCATCAAACTTTGCTTTCGTGCGTCTGTGCGTTCATGAATGTGCCGACGTGTGAGTAGGGGTCACACCTACGTGCGTACGTCACTGCTTCGAAATACGACGGTGCCACACAAACGCCGTCGGTCGGATACCGCCTTCGAAATATGCACGTCCCGGTAGGTAGGGGTGAGATGCAGGCGTTAAGAGACTATGGCATTTGCGTCCTGCTTACCTAGGATAGATGGGAATTTCGATCACCCTGCATATCACCGCTTGTGACCGGAAATCTTAACTTTAGTCTGGGCATGAATGACTCGCGGAGAAAACGAACGAAGGCGACAGACGTGGAAGGGGCCGAGTTGCAGACACACACACGCACACACACAGACGGCGTTCGTCGACTGCGTTTCAGCCGCATTCAAGTGGTTCATCGGAGTTGGCGAATCAAATAAAACACATTTAGAGAGAGTATGGGACAGTTGACGTGCGGTCTACCAAACACACGCACTTCAACGGAGCATTGACTAGCACGGGTGCGCCCTCAGTGGTTTGAACATTCGTTACGCAGGTGCGCACGTACGGGTTAGGAGTGCGTAAGCAATTGTCTGCCCTGCGGTGTGGCTTTCTTGGGTGTGCGCACGTGGCAGACGGGCTGGCGTGAGCGGGGGCAAGTGCGTCCACACATGACGCTGAAGGAGTGTCAGACGGACATGTGCATTTGCCAGTTTGAACGCGGGAGCGCGAAGGGACACGTATGTGGACAGCCGTCTTCTGCCATCACAGGTCCCTTCATTCTGCGTCGCACGTAATCCGCGCCTTGGCCAAATCACCTGGCTGGACCATCCCTTCCTAGTGTTAGTGTGTGTATGTTGGTGAAAAACCCCTGTAGACGGCTATAATCTGACGAACAGTGGGGTGCAGCGATCTCTGGCGAACTTCGATCATGTGATGGATGCTTTTTAATCATTTGCTTATGTTTTGAATGTTGCCATGGCAGCTAAGTTTCGGCTTCTGAATGTTGAATATCGATTTGTCGGATGCCTGGCTTGGTCATTCGTGTTCAACGATTTATGCAATTGGCGTAGCTCGCTGCACCGTCCTTAGTCAAGTAAAATGAAATTTTCACTCAAAGTATGGGTGGCATGTATACTCTTGCTGGTAATACATACCTTCCGAGCAACTGCTGTCCGCGGATGCACTGTCATTGCTATTCAGCCAGACTTGCGTTGGAAGAAAGCTGTCTGTGATTCAACTACCTCCCTTCTGACATCACTCCCTTCCGATTTGCCGGAGATGATAACTAATCTGCGCATTACTCAGCAGAACATTCGACAACTAAATGATGATGTCCTGAAAAAGTTAATTTACCTTGAAGAACTCTGTGTGGAATCTAGTGGACTAGAACAGGTGGATGTTAATGCATTTCGTGGCTTGACACGGCTGAAAATACTCAGTCTTCGCAACAACTCCCTTCGCATAGATGAAGGCAACCTCCTCTCAGCAACCTTTCATCATCTTCCCTCTTTGAAGGTTCTTGACCTGAGTTACAACCCTCTTGGATTTATACCCCCAAACTTTTTCCCAGCCGCTGTTGGTAAAACGCTCACCGAATTACGTCTGGAACACACGAAGGGTGACAGTGCACTGAACATAGATGTGTCGGCATTCTTATTTCTTGAACAGCTGCGTGTACTTGATCTCTCTTTCACCGGTTTACGCAGTCTCCCTGTGGATTTCAGGAATGTGTTTGCGAGGATGGAACATCTGCGAGAACTTCAACTTGGTGGAAATCCCTGGCTATGTGACTGTACACTCCGTTGGTTAAAGGAGTGGTACCTCTCCGACTCCCCACCCTCGCTGCGCTTTTCGTATACCCGCAAAACCCTTCAGGAAACTCACATAACTATTGCACCGACATGTAGTGAGCCCTATAGCGTCCATGGGAAGCAAATATTCGGCAATCCTGGACCGAAAACGATAAAGCCAGATGAATTTCTATGCAAACAGTGGATATCTTCTAAAGTAAAAACTGTAAGCGCTCCCGAAAAATCCAATATTTCTCTGGAGTGTCATGGTTATTCTGAGACCCCTGTAACCGTCCAGTGGTTCAAAGATAAAAATATTCTTGCAAAACTGCCTAGACGTTACACCCTCCTTCAGATGAACTCGCCAGAGTTTCAGGCTACTCTAAACATTGCGAATGTAGCAAAGGAGGACGCTGGCTTCTGGGAGTGTGCATTGGGTGAAGGCAGTGGCCAACAAAGAGCATCAATAAACTTGACGGTTAAGTTGGCAGATGGATCACTAAGTGATGTCAATTCTGACAGTTCTCAGGCAGATTCCTACAAGCGAAAATCTCGTGTATGCAGGAATCGGGGTTGCTTCTTTATTTATTCTTCTCGCTGCTATTGGTTTAGGCATTTTCTGCTGTTGGAGTGGTCGCAACGGCAAAAGTCCTCGGGTGCACATGTGCGCCTCAAAACTCAGAAGCGGTAACTCCTACCAATTCGGCCTCCATAGCATCGGAAGTGATGCCCGTGAACTGATTGGCAATCGGGCCGCCAACAGTCGATCTGATTCACCCGGTCCCATGCAGGCTAAATCTCCCAGCCACGCTTTGCAACCTATGAACGAACTCGGAAAGAGCGTTAATCAGAAATCTGACACTTCTCAGGTTCATTTTCTGTCTGATATTGGCATCACGTCTACCCTACCAGCGGGCGTTGTATCAATTTCAGAGGGGCCGTATTATGGTCGAGTTTGTGCCTCCGCACTGCCGTCTACGATGAGACCACCGCCTGGGTATGTCGTTAGTACCAGTTGCTACAATAGTTACGTTGTAAGCAGCCAGGCGAAGGATAACAACCCAACTACTTTGACCAAACCATTCTCAGGGCAGTTTGCAACAGACGAATCTACACCAGCGAGCGTCAATTATGCAGACCTACTCCCGCTTCCGCCTGAAGCTAGCTATGGTACAATGCACAAGACACTGCCGATTTCCATTGGACTCTTTAACCCCACAACCACACCCAAACCTGGTTCGACAAAAAACTTAGTTGCAAGTGGGGTGCCTCCTGCTGGTGTATTATTAAAAACGGGCGTGACTGGCTCCAGCTCGCCCTGCCCTCTGCACGGCCCTGCGCCTCCGACTCTTCCTTCGCCCCTGCCTGCCACAATCCACGATCCCTGTCCTATTCACGGCAGTTCAGCAGCACTGATAGCCAAACAGGATGACATCATCAAGTCCCCAAGACGAAAAATGTCCTCTTTTACACAAACTGCGGATGAATGCAAAGCCGACCTTCAGACCTCTAACCGCTCTCGTTCGACTGCCTCTCTGCACTCTGGCCTGAGTACTGACTTAACTGATAACCAAAAGTATTCCTTGGCTAACTGCACTTCTGCTGCTTATGTAAGACGAGATTCGGTGAGTTCCTGCTGTTCATCCTACAAACCGAGTAGCATCAACTGGAGGAGTGAAGGTCGTGGCCAGTCCTGCTATAGAACACTGCCTTCAAAAATAGGCATGAGGAACTACTCAACTTGTCCTATTCATGGAAAAGTTAGCGCTGCAGCGCTGAGTAAACGTAGCGCTTCAGTAGTTCTTGACAGAGCATTGAAAGCTTCCGTGATTGGGGTGCAGAACCTACACCACAGGAGCCTATTGCGTAATCCCGATGAGTGCAGTAGCTGTTGTTCCACAGACAGCGTGGCTGAGGGGGAAGACGTCATTGAGGAGTACACAAGTGAAACTTCTGAGGACCCACAGGGCAACTCCTCGGATACCTGTTCAACGGGATCAGATGCCGAATTTGCCATCAATTGTACAAAACGGCCGCAGCCTCCCTCTAGACGTTACTCTTCACACAATTCTGTGGGACCGAGCTATCTTCACCAAATCTGTCCCACCCCTGTTAACGAACACAGACGGAGTATAGCAACCAAGCGTAAAAGTATAAGTAGTTCTGACTCAGACATCCTACCGGACATTAGTCACAATCAGCCCTGGCACGAAGAGCAATTCCACGGGCTATCTATGTGCTCTGGTAGCTGGAATTATCGTCAGGCGAGTGAAGGATTGGAGGTCCAGGATGAAGGAGGAAGAGTGCCACAAACTGCCTACCCTCCAAGGACTATGATAGGTCAACCGATACTTATCGCAATTGGCGAACCACGTTGCGCCAATATAGCCAACACCAGCAAGTGCAGCCCAAAACAGCTCAGGCCTACTCTCAATGTCCCAGTGGCCAATGAGGTCATAAAAAACGTCCATCCCAAAGAGGAGCACGCTCATTCCAGCTGCAGAGAATTTACCCCCTCTTCTAGCTCTTCCACATTTGGTCAACCAAAATCTATTCTCATCAGGCCAAGAAGTAGGTCCAGATGTGAGGCATCGGAGCTACACAATGCATAGGTCCTGGAAGCTGAACTCGAACTGTTACTGGTCATGTAGGCCAGAAATTCTTTACTTCACACTGTGCTACATTTTCCAAACAGTTGTATTTGAACCTTCTTTGATTTAGGATCGTTTTGCATCACTCAATTATTTGCTCAAAAAGGGACCAGCATAGGCTGGTTAAATTTGGGAATTTTGTTTGTTTTCAAGGCCGGATAATGAAAAAGGAAACATTCTGTGGGACGTTTCGGATTTTGCAAATAAATTTTCGATCTACTTTTCAATGACTCCATCTTATATTTCTTGGGTAAGCCATGAAAAAATTTCGGTTAAAATGTCGATTGTGAATTGTTTATAAAAACTAGCCACCTTCAGACTAGGAAGACTGCATTTAAAACTTTTGTTTATTTAAAATCACTAGTAAAAATACTCATCTGGTTAAAGCGAATAAACTGCTCCACATAGAGCAGCAGGCAACCGGCATTTATTATACTCACAAAATCTTTTGCAAAATTTGTTGCTCATCTTTTGAAGTACTCCTTATTTCATATTGATTTCTACTGAAATACTTGGAAATCTGACGTTTAACACGCGGTGATTTCACATATAAATGTATAAATTTGATTCAATAGTTACAGTTTGAAAATTCATTAGCCCCAGTGAGCGATACAAGGACGACTATTGGGTTTTGCGTAACTTTCTGAGCACTGCTTTCAGTAGCTTCAATATACTCAGAATACGCGCTACTAATGATACTGGGATTAAGCTCCATGTATTCCGTGGCGGTAGGATGTGATGGCATAAATAGCCTCGCGCTGATACAAGTCCTCAGATGTTTGACCGAAGATATCTCTAGGGTGACCACTATGGTTATTTTTGCAGTCATATTGCTTTCATGAGAATGATTGCTGAAGGGAAGATAAAAGATCCCTCAGGAGGAAAGTCTATTAAGCATGTTGATTGTCGAATGGTAGTGAATCAGATTATCTGAATTTTTCTTCTTTCTGAGGAAATCGGTAGAACCCATGAATATATATTTTGCTCTAGTGTTTTGCTCAAAGTATCGGTACGAACGATAAGAGTGGTGCTGAGTTTATCACTTCACAGACTATCAAAATTATGTTCCACCCTCAGCTTGTTAATAAAATTCCTGGCAATTATCATTTACATACTCCTTACCACCGTAGCTTCCGTTCACTATGGTCAATAAGAAGTTTTTCTTGTATTTCACGAATTCGGTGACAGTTAGTTAAACCGTAAATACGGTGATAGAGGATGACCGATGAAACATCTAATGCATAGGAAGATTCCACATATCACCAACGATTCATTGCTGAGTACATCCTGCAGCCAGTCATGGATTCAGTCGAAGTATTTAATTTCATAGCTCAACTTCAGATTTAATGCCCTGGGATACTTTTGTCCAATTGTTTGGTTTGCTTATGAAAATTGTATGGCGATGGACTGTCTTCTCGACCACTTTGTTTATCCTTTAGGTAAAAAAACTAAGGAAACCATAAAATCATAAACAAAATAATCAAAGGCTTGGGAGATAACATCTCAGTCCACCTTTTGAAGATAACGTATCCTAACTCAATGAAACGGAATGTTATAAATGTTATGACACTGCCAATGTGTCCGATTCTTTAGGCCATGACCTTATAAGTCGTATTTAGAATTAAATACTCGCAAACTGTAAACGAATTGTTACATAAAGAAACTCTTCCAGACTATATCTGTAACTTTATATATTCCACTAAAGAAAACATTATAGGATTTTATAATTGCTCTGATATTATTAATGATGGCATAAACCCGTTAGCCTATAAACCAAAAATAAGCCACATAATATCACCATATGTATCACAGGTATCGAGGGAAACGCATATAGCAGCTCTGTGTTTCCACTTCAATAATAATAAAAAAATCAGCAAGTTACAACTGTCTATCATATCCTCAGTTAAAACCCTCTCGATGGCTGCGAAAATAGAAAAAAAATCTGGAATGTCATTAACCAGTAAAGTTGTTGAGTTTTGTTCCATAATTAAACGCAAAACCAATTATAAGGAGGTTTAGAGAAGATTAAAGCAGAAAATATACGGTTAGCCTTAAGTCCTTTGTTCGCAATATGACGCTAAGTGCAGCAGACGTTTTTCCACTACAGACGAAGTCGAATTTAACATGTTGTAAAACAAAAATAACCCAAAAGCAAGCCTCCATCCGGCAAAGGTGGCATTTTTTTGTTTCTTATAAAAGGCACTTAAAATTGATGTAAAGACTTTCATCTCTCAAGTATGTAATGATTCAGTTTTAACATTTACGTGTGTAGTTGGTCCTAAACCGCTGCGGACAAATATCAAAAATTTAATTTAATCAGCCACTTTTAAACTTTACTTTCTGTTTAGCTAAATTTTTGTTTTATTTTAGCAATGACCACCATAATGCTGGATTTCTGAACATTATTCGACGTGAACAAATAAAAAGCTGTATTGAAGCTTAGATTTGCTGTCTATCATTTGGATAGTATTTTATATCCAAAGCTCAAAATCAGCCTGTGGCCAAACATTCTAAGCAAATATGTTAAGTATTATCACAAAGTTTGAAAGTAGATTGTCTTTGACCTTTACTAACTTGGCAAATTTTAAAGAAGTACAAAGTTTGGTCGATATTTTTGGAACTCCGTGATTTCTTTTTCTGCATTTTTAAAAATCACTGAGGTGAGTCACATTTTCATGGGTCCCTGATAAGATTGTATTTTATTAATAAAGCATTTAAAGTTAGCTCATAGAAAATTATACCATTAAGTTACTGCACACGTCAGAGGGTTCCTAATCAAACCAGTGGAACTTCAAATTCCGCTATTTAGTTCAAAATTTCTGCAAAATTAGGAGATGGGTTGGATTTGAATTTAGCCCATCTTGTGAATTTATTATATTAACTTTTCACCGAAATATCTGCTCGGAGCCTCCCTTCTATTAATAAAGAAAACTTTTAGTGAGAAAAAGAAGACTCAGTGATTCGGCAAAAAGCTTTCATTCGCCTGAATGCTCTGATTCACCCGTGAACTCATCATCAGATACCATGATTCCGGAATGTCAGGCAATTACTTTTTTCATCGACTAGTCTCTTTTCGGAACACTCCTTGAGACTCAGTTATTAACGTGAATCAGCAAAGCTTGCTGTATGGAGGAAAATTCTATAAAAGCAAATTTGATATTCGAATATACTTTTTCTGGGTTAAAAGCTTTAAATTATGCTTTGTTCCCTTCATCAAAATCTTTTTGTGCCTTCTAGAGTAGTTAGTGAATCAAGGTATGTGCAGTTGTTTGATGAATGCGACTGGATTCCAACCAAAACCATTGCAGAAATTGTAGCGGAATTCACATTAAGTATCGATGGCCTTTAACATTTGAATTCTTTCCTTCCAACTGAAACGGTCAACTTCTCAGTTGTGCATATAAAAATGATTAAGATTTCTTTATGAACGGTGTTGCTATATACTATATAAAAGTAAACACAGTAAGTTTTATATTTGCAAGTGATAAACGTACTAGGTTTCTGACATTCGCCTTTTTGTTCACATAACAATGCTATTAAAAACCTGTGAAATTTGTTTTGTTGCAGGACCATTTAAACACTATAACGGCTTCATCTCCTCACTTCTGCTTTAAAAATGACCGATCTCGTGGCAACTCACATTATTGAGGGACACGTATACGCGTTCTTTAGCATCAGGCTTTGACAGAAGCTGTATTGCAGCTCTTCCAAAGATCAACCCGAAATTATGACAAAGCTACAAAAATGATACTAACAAGAGAAAATAACTCATCTTCAAAGCAGGCGTTTATGGAAAACCTCTCGTTAGAAGATACGATCGTATACCAAATGGCTTGCTGCAAAATTTAGTTGAAGGTAAAGAAACATAGTCATAGGACTTTATAGGTTACACGGATAACCTAAAAAATGGAGCTCAGTCATCAGATTATTCAATCCAGACAACGGTTGCTTATTCTATGAAGAATGTTATCAGGCAAAGTCAAAACGTCTTTTAAGATTATTTTTTTCACAGTGAGTGTCCGCTTGCACTTCAAACCTGAGTATGAAGCACATTTATGCCAGGAGACATTTTTATCTTCGCGGCCTCCTAGAGACAAATGCAACGACCCCACCAAATGTATATAAGTGCTTTTCAATAGAGAGCTAAAAAGCACTGGATAAGATCAGCGCGCAAAGCCGCAACTACTCTGTGAATACAACTTGCAAATCTTAGTATATAGGTGGGCTATTGTATCATCGAAATAAATCGTTTACCAAATCCCATGCATCAATTCTGAGGCATTGTATTGAGTCCAGGTCAGGTTCACCACCAAGTTGTCAGCGTATAGGCAATTTACAAAACTTAAACCAAGCCTCCTTAGTTGACTGAATTTCGGGCAAATATGCATCCGTTGCATTCACTTACACTGATCCCATCGACTGCGTTTGCTTTTATTTCTTATGGAGAATAAATCGTTTACCAAATCCCATGCATCGATTCTGAGGCATTGTATTGAGTCCAGGTCAGGTTCACCACCAAGTTGTCAGCGTATAGGCAATTTACAAAACATAAACCTACCCAACAAAGGCGGGTCGCGAGTTCCTACAAGTAATGCACTCAGGCAAGGCAGATATCAATTAGCATACCTCTTTAGATATCATCGAGTATGGGGCAATCATGTATGAAATTTGTAGAAAAAAATAGGTGGTTAATATTTTCTTAATACAACGATTAGGTCTATTCATCAAAGTATGCGCCGAGCTTCTCAATAAATATTTGCCAGTTCAGCAGTAGTTTGTAGAATCTGGTTGTGCAAAATCCTGGAAATCGAAAGTAATTGAACTCTTAGATAACTTCTTTTACAGTGTTATCACAATTAAATCGTTTTCCTATAAAAAGGTTTTCCAAATTCCAAAAGAGGCTGTAGCCAGTGGGGAAATAATAGGTTAGCAGAGGACTTCTCACTTCGACTCCTGTAACTTTGCCAATGTCATTTTTATGATATGTGATCTAGAGTTTTCATGCAATATTCTATGCGTCTAGTGGCTGATCAATCTAGTTTGTTTTCCTCAGGATTTTGGATCATTTGTTTCAGCTGGTTACAGCATACATTGGCCATGATAGAGGAATCAGGTTTCATGAAATCATAACGAATCACACCTGCGCTAAACCATCAAACGCTCGTCAGCCGATTTTATTAAGGGAGATTACATTTGTGGTATGTTTGTGGTATTGGATTCATTTTTAATCCCAAATGATAATCCATTTTAACGAGAATTCATTCTTGTGAGCAGAGAGCAAAATCATGCAAGTTACCAAATGCAGTTGTTACCGCCTTTCACTCAGTTCACGTGGCACCTTATCAGTCAAACCTTTAACTTTATCGACTTCAGCTACATTGGTTACTATTGTTTGCTTGATAACACAAAATTACTATTACCGAAAAATACACTTTTAAGAGTCTGAGCTGTCTCTGATGCTGTATTTTTTACGTAAACACCCATATTTCATAATTTTACTAATTTCCGACATTTCCATCTTTTAACAAGAATAATAAAACAGATTTCTAATATTCTTTAAAGCACAAAATGATTTACAAAGAGGAAATATGTCAAAACATAAAGTTAACGTGAAATAAGAAGCTGTCAATGTTTACCATATGCCTCACCGCCAACTTCATATAAGACAACCCAATAAATTTCTCCATAAGAAATAAAAGCAAACGCAGTCGATGGGATCAGTGTAAGTGAATGCAACGGATGCATATTTGCCCGACATTCAGTCAACTAAGGAGGCTTGGTTTAAGTTTTGTAAATTGCCTATACGCTGACAACTTGGTGGTGAACCAATTTTGGAAATTTACAGGATAAACATTCACTATAGCAGTAGGGAGTGCACTGAACAGCTTACGTAACAAACCAGTCTCCTTTTGCCTCGGGACTCGATTAAGAACTCTCTCAGGTAGTCACATATCGACCAGAGCTGCTTGCAGGAAGGGGACAACTGCAGTTGCCTACACGTAGTTCTGATCTTTATGCCAATGTCTTAAGGCACAAAAGTAACAACATTTACTGAACGCCCCCTTACCATAAGGTATATTTCCGCTCATACCTGACCTCATACCGCCCCCTGACCCAATGGTAGTGCACTGCCCTTAAAACGCTGGATACCAAAAAATAAAAGTCAAAATGAGCATAATAATCTCCTTCGTCTCTGTTAGCATTCACATTCTATTAATAAATATAATAATATTTTGAAATAAATTTGGCTACACTTGAATATACTTTTGAAACACGGCCATTCGAGTAGAAACAGCCAGCCAGAATAAAGTTTGGTGTTTTGTAATTCTTTTTGGCTTAGAGTGGTACGGAACGCTCTCGCATTTACAGGAATTTCTTTCTACGTATACTTATCGTAGACCACATGAACCAATTTACGTGAGTTTTTGGGTTAGAAAACATTAATCAAAATAAGATAGGGTTGGCCAGACGATCTTCGCTAATGTGGAATGTGATTCCTCTATCCGAGTAAATTAAGAGACAGAAGATTGGGATACCCATGGGTATTTCAGAAATACCAAGTCTGTATGTTGAAAAGAAAACTTCTGATTCTTTTCACCACAATTGTTAGCCAAAGCTCATGGTAATGTCGTAAAGATTCAGTTTTGTTTGCCATAATGCACATAATCTAAAGCTTTATGCAAACGCTCTGTCACTGTGAAGATTCGTTTCACCAAATACTCAGTTCAACTTCTGGGCATATAATACGATGTTGTTGACTCGTTTGATTCGGTCAATAGCGAATTCAGAAAAATCATGTGTTGCGTTGGCTTCAAGTTTTCAGGTATACCGTTTTAAGCTGTATTATACATTTTTAGATGACTGGAAATCTACTTAAGCAAAAATATGCGAACAGTTAAAAGTAAAAAACCTTTTTTCGAACAGAACAGTGGCATCTATTGACCAGTACACAATATGTTTTGAATTCGTAATTTATTGATCCTACGGAAATGAGAAAAATGTGGGCAATTATCTGATAAATAACTACATCAATGCACAGTTAAAAGAGATAGCATGAAAGACGAGGCTCCTTATTTGCTCAAGTGCACGTTTGGTACGTGCCGTCATTGTGAACGTCAGTTTGTATCGGCATCAAAATTAAACATCAATATGAGCCTACAAATACAATCAACCTCTTATCTTTAGAAAAAGGCACATCCGTTAACCTATTAAAAACGTAACTGCTTCCAAAATATATCAAGTTTTGAACGTGTTCATAATCGCAAATTAAAATACTTTTCGTGTAAACGATACAGAAATCGAAAGCCAAGACGTTTTCACCGAAATTTGGATGATATATTAAATTTGACAAAATCCACTTTCGCTGGAAATCAAAGCTTGACCATGCAGAAGAAAGATACTCTCGACGCACAGAAAATGATCCGTTTATTACTGAATCTGCTCATTGTATTCATCAAAGGGCCTCTCAACACAGGTCCTGATACAAGTCCATACTGTTATGACATAACCACCCAAAAACGAAAATATAATCCTTATCATCGTATACGATAACATTCTGACCAATGCTACGCCAAAATATTTTGTCATTAAGATTACAACACCTCACCGATAGTCTTATTCAGCAAATAATTAACGGATGGTATACACTGTAATTATTGCAATTATATAACAAACAGGCTTTCCGTTTTGTGACTTCTTAAACCTTATACTTGTATAACTTAAGGCTTATAGTGTTCCGTTCTTTGTTTTTTTAAATGAAAATGATTGGTTAATTCGAAATACTCCTATTCATTTTCATACTTCACACGATCAGTTGTCAGCCTATCATACTGCCTAGAAAACTATTGATACAGATACTGGAGTGTGAGCTACTCTCTCCAGGGACTGTTGATGTCAAAAAGGCTAGAAACTGAAATTATAGGTGTATTTTCATTTTTTATAAAATCAGACAGATTATGACTCTATCCCATTGTATGCTTTTTGTGCTTGCTAAGCTTTTGAAGCGCTCGCATAGCATACTAAAAATGAAAACTTTTTACAAAAACATTAACACTTACATTATAGTAGCTCACACTCCATCGGAGTTTTCTATGTAACATGCCAGAACGAAACTTTGCATGTGACGAAGGAAAATTAATTAGATAATTTCGGAATTAACAAATGATTTTTTATAAAAAATAGTGAACGGGACCAAAAATGCCTATAGAACAACAAGTAAAGGATTTTAGACGTCACTTGTGCAAATAATTTGCATTTAAATTTAAGTAAAATAATCGAATTCCATAAAAAACATTAATTTCAGGTCACTTTGTAGTAGTTATGCTTGTAAGAAATCACTCAAGCAATTTTAATAAATATGTATTAGAATTTAATAATTAACGATTCTTTACAAAAAGTAAAGAAAAGGGAGGCAACTGGCTGTATTCGAGCTGTGTACAACTGAATAATAAAAAGAAATGATGTTCATTCAGAGAAATCATGGCTTTATTCGTCTGAGCTTTCAAATTCTTACAGGAGTACATCGTCGGAGTAAAAACGGCAACAGTAAACGAGTTAAATTTAAAGTGGAATGGCAGGGGCCAGTAATACATCAGTGGCGCCAATCCAAAGGCGACTACGCAGGACCCAGTATGCCAGTGCCAGTTCGATAAAGTGAATGACCGAGTACTCCTCGGAAGTCCAGCCTTCAATAAATTCTCGGATTGTTTTGCGTCTGGCGTGGATGATTATCTTCGTGGCTGCAAAGTTAAACTCGTTACCCGTTTCGTAGGTGTGGGCAGCCAGTTGCGATTAACCGTCAGCTAGTCTTAAAGTAAGCTTATGTTCGTGCATGCGCGATCCAAACATACGTCCAATCTGCCCTGTGAAGTTACGGTAACAGTTTTGACATGGGATGCGATACATTACCGCCGACTGCTCATTAGGATTTAAAATGCCCTTGATTCTCATGACCTTGCTGCGCATGGTAGCTTTGGGTCAGTGTGCAATTCCAACACCAATTCCCGCAAAAATGCGCTCGGTCGCTTGTGACACGTCCTTGATGTATGGCATCACATGCCATACCGTAGGGGTTGGTTCGGGTTAGGTCCTCTGTGGACGAACACGTAGGCGTTGGCTTATGAACGCCTTCGAAGAGCCCTTTCGCATAAATGGGTTGCGAAGGTAACGTGCCTCACATACGTTTTCTGCTGGGTTGCTGCAATGAGTCTGGATGCGTTTGAACAGTTTTCTAACACAGTTTCGTTTGTGAGCCACCGGATGGTTGCTATGAAACCGGAGAAGCTGTCAGGTGTTCTTCGATTTCCTGTAGACAGCCTTTGGGATTCGCATAACGAGTACA
This sequence comes from Schistocephalus solidus, assembly GCA_017591395.1. Taxonomy (NCBI): domain Eukaryota; kingdom Metazoa; phylum Platyhelminthes; class Cestoda; order Diphyllobothriidea; family Diphyllobothriidae; genus Schistocephalus; species Schistocephalus solidus. The sequence goes on along the minus strand of WEDG01003590.1, from coordinate 62,393 downwards.
TCAAGGAAGGGGAGCTGCTGCTCTTTTTCTTCTTCCTTCGTGAATTGTATATCTGGGACGAGTTTAGTTAAGGTTATCATGGAAATGCTGCAGCATGTTCCTCTTGACGACATCGAATGTGTCGTCAACGTAACGACACCTAAAGATAGGCTGCTGTTGGGTATAACAATCTTTTCCAGCTCTTATGGGACCAACTTTGCCACTAAAACGGAGATTATGGATTCCTTTGGAGGTCGCTTGATCTGCTTATAGGTTATCTCCCGCATATGTGAAGTAGGTCCTTTGACAAAATTTGAACAGCTTCATAAGGTGTTCACTTTTGATTGAACTCTGGGTTTCGTCGTATGACACCTCAAAATTCCTGTGCAAGAATTCTTATGCTAAACTTGGCGGGATGAATGTCAATTAGGACGTCACGCCAAAAGAGGCCATCACTTCGTCCGATTGAATCCTCTAACCGTGGAGGAAATTGGTACGACACTCTCGAATCTGGTGCAGCACAGACAAGCCAAGACGCGAGTAATTTTGGATCAAAAACGAAATAAATTACAGGCATCCGACACAGGAATCTCAAACTTCGTCCATATTCTCTAATCCAAGCAATTAACTCAGCAACAACAATGAGAACGCCAATGCTTCATTTAATGATAGGGAAATTTAAAGACCAGCACAGGACTCACAAGTTAAAGCAGTAGCACGTCAGTTAAAGAAATGACTCGAGGAATTCAAACACCAAAATGTGATTAGGGAGAATGAACGGCACCAAATAAAACCAACGGATACAGCTCTGGCGTGCTTCTATATACTACAAAAGGTCATAAATAAAATGTTCCATTTCAACTAATAGTCACCCTGCTAGGCACCCCACCTATAATCTACTCGATCACGCCGAGTTTAGCATAAGAATTCTTGCGCAGGAATCTTGAGTTGTCAAACGATGAAACTCAGAGTTCTCCCAAAATTGAACACCTTATGAAGCTGATCGAATTTTGTCAAAAGACCTACTTCACCTTTGCCAAAGAAACCTATGAGCAGATCAAGGGAACTAAAACGGGCTCCGCAATCACCGTTTAAGTGGCAGAGGTGGTCCTATAAGAGCTGGAAAAGATCATTTCACCCAACAGCAGCCTATCGTTAGGCGTCGTTACGTTGACGACACATTTGGTGTCGTCAAGAGGAACATGCTGCAGCATTTACATAATAACCTTAACTAAATCGTTCCAGATATACAATTCACGATGGAAGAAGAAAAAGAGCAGCAGCTCCCCTTCCTTGATGTACTCGTCTGGCGAATCCCAAAGGCTGTCTACAGGAAATCGACGAACACATCACAGCTTTTCCGGTTTCATAGTAACCATCAGGTGGCTCACGTATGAAACTGTGTTAGAACACTGGTCAAACGCATCCATACTCATTGCAGCAACCCAGCAGAAAACGTATGTGAGGCACGTTACCTTCGCAACCCATTTATGCGAAACGGCTCTCCGAAGGCGTTCATAAGCCGATGCCTACGTTTTCCTCCACAGACGACCTAACCCGAACTAATCCCAACGGTATGGAATGCGATGCCATATATCAAGGACGTGTCACAAGCGACCGAGCGCATTTTTGCGGGAATTGGTGTTGGAATTGCACACTGACCAAAAGCTTCCATGCGCAGCAACGTCATGAGAATCAAGGGCATTTTAAATCCTAATGAGCAGTCGGGGGTAATGTATTGCATCCCATGTCAAAACTGTTACCGTAACTATACAGGGCAGAGTGGACGTATGTTTGGATCGCGTATGCATGAACATAAGCTTAATGTGAGACTAGCTGACGGTTTATCGCAAGTGGCTGCCCACACCTACGAAACGGGTCACGAGTTTAACTTTGCAGCCACGAAGATAATCATCCACGCCAGATGCAAGGCCATCCGAGAATTGATTGACGCCTGGACTTCTGAGGAGTACTCGGTCATTCAATTTATCGAACTGGCACTGGCATACTGGGTCCTGCGTAGTCACCTTTGGATTAGCGCCACTGGTGTATGACTGGCCCTTACCACCACACTATAAATGTAACTCGTTTTCTGTGGCCGTTTTACTCCAACGATGTACTCCTGTAAGAATTCGAAAGCTCAGACGAATAAAGCCATGATTTCTTTGAACGAACATTTCTTTTTTTCTTTATTCATATGTAAAGGGTTTTACCCTGAACAATTTGTATAAATATAGTTTTCGATTGTCTATATATATATTTTGCTTTTTGCTTAATAAACCTCCATTTTTGTCAAAAGTTGTTTTTAAATATTAGAACAAAGAAAAGCAAATAGGCATTCTGTCTTTCTTTTGCTTTAAATTCATAAACATATAACTTCGGATATTTCGTGTGTGTTGCATCATGCGTATGTCATTTCATCTAGAAATACTAAGAAAACTATGTAGCTCTAGGTTTCTTGATTGAATACAGAGTACATTGGACCATATTAAAACTGAAGCACATTGAGCTAATCTCTCTTTAATACATATTGATCGGAGCGCTGTTAGTATATGTATATCCTCTGATCGGATACGCGCGAAGTGAGGAGCATAATATAGGTATCGAATTGCGCTTTTGGCCACACAATACAAAGTTGACGAAAGAAGTTCAAACGATTTGTTTGTGTAGCAAATGCAGTAGACTACAAAACAATAAAAATAGTATGCCCAACTCATCAAAATCTTCCTTGGTTTCTGAATTTGCTGCTGTAACGAACCAAAAACAATGGCTCCAGTGTGAATTCAAACCCCACGATACATTTTTGGCAGAGGAAATTTTCCATTCATAAAACAATGAATTCAAAATTATTCAATATTATAATGACAAGGCAGTATGCACATAATGTAATACCAAGCAATGCCTTGTCAATGTTCGTTTTTCGTGCAATGTGTTTTTTGGTGTTTGTTTTCGTTTTCTTAACTGGAAATATAAACGTGGCTAAGATAATAGTGGATCGATTATTACATGGAGAGGGCAGAAAATGTTTAATGTGTGAGAAATGCTGAAATGGATAAGCTTTTTTCATTATTTTAAGGTACTTATCTACATCTGCAGCATTTTGAAGATATGAAATATAACAAACATATTCCGAATGTTTTTATGTGCAAATATTCATGAGACAATATACCTTATATTAATAATTACTTACAACATTACTTTTAATCCAACTGTCATGACGTGGATTCAAAACGTTTGTCTTCAATCCGATCGCATGGCACGTAAGCTAAAATATCCTGGCTTTCTCATGTAAAAAGAGGACATTTATGGTGGAGGAGCCATCTTCCATTGAAATAAATCACGTTTCATGTACCGTCAAAATTAAGTTGCGATAGATGTGAGCAGATGCCTTAAACCATTTTTCCTTGACCTTAAAAATTTATAACAAAATAATATAACAATACTTGACACAGTTGACACTCACTCTGCAATTTTTTGCCTCCAGTCACGAGTCATTATCATATTGTCGTCCTTATCATTCTCTATGTAAAAACCCTTTTCCTTAGTCATAATCAAGAGGGATTAATTACTCTCACAGGTATCTAATAACTTATTTACATCCTCGACAAAATGTGTTTGTTAAAACTTAAGAAGTCATTAGTTCGACGGCGTCAGTTCGCAAATACCCTTCGTTAACTGAATAAGCTTACTTTTTATACTTCAAATGATCCCACTGTCCAAATTCTTCTGATTTTTCATTCCTTTTCACCGATATTTCTGAACATGAACCAGTAACGTATGTGTTTTATAGACCTTTATTGATAAGACTTGCGGTCGACTTTTAACTTCTGCTTACAAAAGATTATCTTGTTAATTAAAGAATGCTTCCAAAGAATTAAAGAATGTTTCCAACTACGTTCAGTGTTATTGTATGTTTCCATATATAGTTTCATTTTATCATACGTAATTATTTGCTTACAAGCAATAATCGACTTTATGCCTGCGTTTTAAATTAGCAATAAAAACTTTTATATCTCATGTTTTGCATTCATAAATAATTTTAACCGTTTATTTTATAGTTAATTTTTCCTTTCAGAGAACTGTCTTTTTTTTCCAGTTCCCTTTTTATTTGTTCAAATCTTCTGTTTGGCCCCACGTAGATGGACATTATCCTACTGGCTGTACGTTTATAGCCATTTGGCTGTGATTGTAGCATTTAAATTTTGTTAATCATCTCACATTAAAGAACTATGCTTTCATCAAAATCTGTTATTGACTGTTTCTACGCACATAAGGTACGAAGTGCACCCGCCTAAGCGAGTTGATCTATACAGGCTTAAATCAAGTAGCGTATAAGGACTCTAGTGAGACTACCAAAATGTTTTAATATATACAGTTGGATATATATACATCAGTTATCTTTCTCGACTACATTGTTGATTATTTCGTCTGCCCAGTAAATCGAACAAAGGAAGTAGGAAATACGTGCGTTCGGTGTGTGTCGTATTTTTCCAATTCAAAATGACAGCTTAATAAAGAATCATTTTCCGCTGTAAAGTCATTATTCCCCTATATATTATTTCATGTAGCGGTGTTAGCAGATTTTAAATCAACAAACTCAGGGGGAAGTAGCGCTGATATAAGCTCAGATGAAGACCTGCAAGAAGAGCTGAGCATCAAAAAATGGACCTAGTTCTGTCATTAGATGCATGATGAATAACAAATCCCATACTGGGGTTAACTGTTGTACATCGCGCCTTTAGCACCCCTGCGTTTAAAGAAGGGAACCTCTCAAATTCGGTGTTTACCGTGTACGTGAAAATATTTCTTTTGTAATACGCAATAACTTTCTATACACCGTTGCCACAAGCTGCTGAAATAAAACGTTACCTTATATCTTGTGCTGAGGATCATAAATGTAATAGTCGATATCAAGCCAGAAGTATACCTACTGACATCAAAACAAACTGTTGGCCAAAATGCGCTGTGTTGTCGTGCGTATCAACACATATCAACATGAAAATTAGCATTCAGTGACTATCCACGTCGTCATTCTCCCTGTCCGCTCCGCAGAAATGCAAGGCAAATTTCACAAAAATCACTGACAAGGCTACGCAAACAAAAACGAAATAGTCACGAGTTGAGCCATCATCGCCCCTAGCTACTCCTTATCTGTAGATAAATTACACCTTCATTGGACTGCTATGCGAACAACAAGATCGACTGTTAAGAGAGATCTAACGTGATAGGATTTATCAGTAGGACTCAGATCATACACTGAAATACACCTCGAACCTCGCTATACAAACTGACAGAAGCAACAATACTTGATGATTGATTCTTCGGAAGTAAGTCGATAGAGTCATTCGTAATGTTAAAACGCAATAAGGGCCAAATATCAAGGGTTTGCTGGCCTCTTCATACAATTACCAGACGTGAGTTACAAGAGTGAGAGTGAATTAAATTTTGTTTGTTTTGGTTCTTACTTATAGGAATAAAGTATGATGAAGAAAAATATTTTTTTGAAAGATTATTAATAAGAACTTAGAGCTTATTTTCAAAAGATGGAAAAAAATATAAAATTGCTATATTCCAGGTAGAACACTTAACAATTTTGAACGGGAAATATTGCCTCGGAGGACTTGTTACATTTAAGCCATTCAAAATCGATTCATAAACTAGATTCTCCAGGATTTCTGATTTTATCCGCAGAAGAATTGTCTTCTAAATGATGCATTCATTAAATTAATGAGATAAATTAATTTGAACTAATTGTTAGGGTAAATCATCGAGCTGAAATTGTTATTAGATTACCTAATATTTTAAGCCACGTGCTCAGGAAAATTGAAATGTGCCTGTCATCGGTAGTCGATGGTTACCTTTACAGACTTTTTTGTCTAGAATATAAGACTATCCCTTATAAGGTTGCTCGAATTAGTTTGGAAGCATAAATGCTTAGTCAGCATTTTTTATAGTTAACAAAAATATAAAACCTGAACAAAACAGCCTTAGATACAATTCTGTTTACCATCATTCATCCTGAATAAAAATGTGGCTGTCATCGGAAATTAATGGTAAGCTGTTCAGAGTTATTTTGTTCGTTAAATAGGGCCATCTGGTAAAATATTGTTTGGATTAGATTCGGAAGTATCAATGCTTAGTCAGCATTTCCATCATAAACAGAAAAAATGAGCATACTATGCAATTCTGTCTACCAAGCACAAAGGAACAAAGTGACATTAAAAATATTTAATCAATAAATATTCAAGTTAACGTGGTAGGCAAAAGGAATTCAGATGACAATAAAAAACAATTTTCCGTAAGCGTTTAGTAGTAAACATGCCGTTTCTCTGCAGTGCTCATCTTAGGCTCAGAATGTACATTATAAAGTGGACAATATACTTGAATACATGAAAATTGTGCTCTTGACAACAAAGATGTTGTGTAAGTACAATACATTTGTTTTCCTTTAAACCAACCAAAAAATATAAACTGTCTCTAACCTGATTATAGGTACAAAATGCATTGCAGAAAACAATTTTAAGCTTCAGCAGTGAAAATTGAGGCTCGTGATAAAAAGCTTTTGGTGAAGAACAGAGTTTCGAGTATAGCAAAATTCTAATTCGGCTTTCAAGTAGTTATTTTCCAATTGTGATGCATATTTTGTAAGAAGCGTATCTTTCATAGGTTTTATGTGGTAATTTGAAAGAAATAATATCAAGCACTAGAAAATGAAGCTAATTGAACTGCATTTCCAAAAGTCCCATCGTCAGTGCAAAACAAATCAACAAGAAGGGAGCAGGTAAAATGCTGAATCAGAAAAATCATTTTTCGCAGCTGATCCTGCAAATAATAGCACGCATCCTCTATGACAGATAACTGAAGGGAAAAGGGGCATGCAAAATCGGTTATGAATCTGCTACTTTAATATGCTATATCCCAGTCGCATAAAGAGCCTCATGAAACCAGATTGAAAGACGCGGATCAACCTCATGATTGTCGCCTGTCACTCTGTTCAGTAGAGCCATCTAAAAATATGTGAGGGAAATATGATTGACGTGTTTTTATATTTACTGTTCCTCCGACTCTTTTCTGCTTTTCCATTAGAAGTATAAATTCGTTTTCTTCGTTATGGATAATTCACGCTATTCCTTTACTTTAACCAACTGAACCACGTAATTAGCCACAGAACAGTCCCTTTAAAAAATTGACCATGCCTAACGTAGGTTTTTGTTATGACCCCAATCTGTTAGTTTCCTTAAATCCATGAATTCCGATCATGTTCCAATTGTTATAACTTTCATGCTATACTAAATGTATGCCGTTTACCTAAATAGCAGCGACAATGGACATCTGTCTCTTTTAAGGGTATATACATAGCGCAGTTTTCAGTTCTTGTCATCTTTATTCTCCCCCAAAAAGGGCTGTTTCATTAGATTTGCTTTCATTCGTTCTTGAAACGAAATAAAAAGAGTCATTGGCTGACTGCTCACATTTTGGGTAACAGACCCAGATATAAACTTATTATAAGTCTACTATCTTAATTAATACTTATTGTTACATGCAATGTGAAAAGTGCTTTTTTCTATTTTGGTTTGCTATGACTTTCTCTAAGGCAATAAATACTTTTTTATATTCGCTGAAAGTTCTTTTACTGCTTTTGGCATGCTTTTATTGCTGATTGTTTTTAAAAATCTTGCGAATTCATTCCATCTCATCAAAGGCAGCGTAGCGGAACTGAAAACTTAATCTATTCATGCTTCAAAATCTTTTTATTTACTGAAATTCAATTATCGCCAGTGGAAAATGTTAACGTCTGAGTGACGTTTATGCAGCACATGTCACTTAGGCTATCATAAAGATGACCTTATAATATTTTCTTCTCTTAATTTCACCTGTGTCAGCTGATCATAGTCATTCAAATGAAAGCATTGCCTACTGAAAGTGCATTTCTATTGTGAGAAATTCCAACAGTAAATTAACCCCGTTTTCGTTGCGCAAATGAAGACATTCCTGCCTTTACATTTGCTTGGTTTTCTGAAACCATTACGTTGACATACAAATGCCATTACCTTGGTGAATATATCACTTGCAAACGCTCGCATTAACTTGACATCAACTGAACAATCGAAAAACAAGTAAAGAATTTGTGAGCTCGAAATGGAAATTCTAACGGCTAAAGCTCTATGACCTATTGCGCATTGAGCAGGGTATGTAACCTTCAGCGATGTGACTGTATCCTTTTATTGAAGTATGGGGATTTATAAATAATAAATAGAAGCCAGAATCATAATAAACAGAACACAATACATCTTCTGCAACCACATCCTTTTTGTAGAAAAAGCGCTGATTTGAGGCACTCATTATTTAGTACTCAAAACTGCTCATAAGATACAGTAGACTCCCTAGCTCATGAAATATACATTAAAATTCTGAAATTTGTTTTCGATTCCATCAAATTACTGAATGAGGGTTGTTATACTGATTACCGTGCAGCTTATCTAAAGATATTTCTGTCACAGTAGGATGTCGGCTTTAAAATATTTTTCTTTTGAATCACCGAAAACTCTGTTTAAAATGGCTGTTTAAGTAGTATGCAAATTTTTCATTTGATTTGCAATGCCCTTAGAAACTCAAATATATTTTTTCTCGAAAAAAGGCCTAGCGATAAGCTTCCTTATACTCGTTTGGTAGCAAATTCCGTCCTCTTTAAATCATTTAATTGAATAAGTAACAATGTAGGTTTTAAAATGTTTATAAATTGCCGAATATATTTGAACCCTACCGGCCGTTAAAATCGTGTTCAAGGTTTCCAAATTACAGGATGTTTTCGTTTTATGTTATAAAAATCAAAAATTTATATATTCCATGAGGAAGAGGTCACATGCTTAGCATATAATTTGCAATAGATTTGGACCATTTTGATAAATTATAGGCGAAAATAATAACTGGATGGATACGATGTATTATGAATGAACATTTCGTAGTCTTAAAATTCTCATAATCAAAATACTCTTAAAATTAAAAGTTACCCTTTAACTATAAAATTTGAAGAAGACATAATTATCTACAAAACCAGTATAAGAAATAATTTTTTGTGCATGTTTTGTATAAAATACATTAAACGTTTTTAAAGACAGTAAATATCATTGACTAAAATACATAATACTTTAGCAGCTATTTTTGAACAATTGTTTGTAGACAGTCAGAAAGAAGCCCGTTTAAAAGCCGGAATCCGACTGTGAGCACAATATCTTGGGAGTAGGCTGCAAGATAAGCCGTATAACAACCCATATTAAGTAATCTCTTCAAAACGAGATCATATATCAGAATTTTGGTCAACATTTTATGGGTTAGAGAATCCACTGTATGATAAGTTGTCTGTAGTCAAACTGCCTCACAATCGCATGTGTTATTAATTTGCTTATGATATTGAAAACTGGATTTTAAGGCTCTTTCCTGAAGTCCTAGGAAACTTTCCCCACTCATGTTGACTAGCAATATAACAGTCAGCTCACGCAAGTACGTACAGCCAGCGATGATAGTTATACTCTGGTTATAAATATTTAATTTCCAAGCAATTTTCGCATGTACGTACCTTATGATCACTTAACAATGGATTCAAAGTTTCACTGAAGTAAACAAAGCCCATTTAGTTATTGTTAGGGATAACTGGTGAAAATACAATTCTTCAGCTTCTTTTAGCTTATTTAAACAGAAAATTGGTTATGACGATATTTTGCCGACCTTACTTTCACTGCTTATAATATTGACAATATTTCAATACTTTTCCTGTAGTTCTGAAAATATTTTCAGATTAGTTTGTCATTTCTAAACAACAAGTTAAGCAACCTCACTTGTAAACACGGATGCTTAACGTTACAATGATTTTTGATGGCTTTGTTTAACTAACCGTTTCTTTTAAAATTGAACATTCAGAAAGTAGTTTCAAAGGAAAGGATATACTATATAAAACGTTAAATAAATAAATAAGTATTGTGAAATAAATAAGAACTTAATTCGGATGATAAATAAGGATATGTTTAAAAGAAGAAGTGCTAGAGGGTAAGACACTTATTGATTATGAATAAGAGGAATTTTGTGGACCTGGTAAATATTTTGCCAGTGTACTGTCTCTAATAAAAAATAATATTCATTTAAAACATTCGATAGGGATTGTGTCGTAAAGCAAATGACAGAAAAACCGAGTGAAATTTGGAGTTCGACGCCAGCATCCCATCTGGGTGCACATTTTCTGCTTGTCAACGCAAAATTGCTTTTTATTTAGATATTGAATAAATAGAGTGGTGGTAAAAATTCGTTTAAAGTGTTGATCCTCAAATGCATTTGAGAAAATGAAGTAAAATTAAAACTGCGAAATTATATTTTAGGAATCGTAATCTTCATGAAAGTGTAGCTTCCTGGTCTACTGTTTAAACAAGCCTGAATTAAAATGATGTTAGCATAAAAACTAATTTGTTGAGTTTGATACTGTTAGAGCCTCAATTTGGACATTGTGAAGTCCCTGAAAGCTTCTAGAAAGACATACTATTACAAGGAAATCAGTAACAGCAGCTTAGACTTTTGGATGAAAATGTTATTATTTCTATGCATGCTTAGATGATGCTTTTGGTAGAAAATAGACTGCATAGTGCATATCTTGAACTGCTGTGGGTGACATGTGCATAACTAGTAATAAGTTAACCGACTGGCTGTAGTTTTACTCTTATATTACTTCGTTTCGTTAACGTAATTACAGGCTTAAAGAAACCTTTCCGGGGCATTATTTAGCTTGCGAAATGTTTAAAGGCAAAAAACAAATATGTTTTTAATTCCTATTCCAGGTCATTTGACTACTCAATTTAGTTATAGTTGCTTAAATATATAGTTTGAGTGAAGAGAAGTCTCTCAAATAAAACATTTATCCCACGACTACTTTGTTTATTGAGGATCCAAATAAATATTTGCAAAGACATTTAATCTCCACATTATATGTTTTTGATAAATAAAAGTGGGTCAAAAGATCAAGCAGTTTTGACTTCTGTCTAAATTGGACAAAATTAGGATAATATGATTTTTCCGAATTACATTTAAACCAATTTTGCTCAGATATCCATGAGGTTCTGGGATATCTAGCTTCATCGTATAAAAGGCTTAAATAATTTGAACTATCTGGTTTGAGTATTTGGCTATGAACAATTATCCTCAAAATCTTTAATTTCAGAAGCTGTAAGCAGCGTCGGAAACTTGATAGTTTTCGTGGCCTTTCTTAAATTTTATTTTCTTGCTTACAATTTAGCTGGGCTATGAAACGTCATCAACGAGGTGGAGAAAGCAGTTTTTAACATATGCGAGTACTTATATTTGGCACATATTCACTTTATCCATTTAACACTCAAAAATAAAAAAAGTCTTTTAATACAACTTGACCTACAGAAATATGAAGTTTATTATTTTATTCGGTAGTACTTTGCATATTGATTACATTTTCCGAAGTTTTACTCAGCAGCGTAAGATTACTGACGCCGACAGTCATCCTGCTCACAAGGAAACTTACGCTCCCTGATACTACGTGACCTATTTTACTGTATAAATTACCTTAAAGTTTAGAGTTTAATCTCTATAAAACACATGAAGTATAAGTAAAATCATCCAATTAATTGTCATCTGATAAAAATCGGAGATGATTTCTACCGATGAGAAGGAATAACACCTAACGTAGTCGACATGAATAGTTGAGCAAGAGCAAAAAATGCTCGAGTTTGTACTTTTTCGAGTACAGTTTTGTTTCCATTTTTTCCTGTCAAAATGAAATACTGCCATGTAAAATAAAAAAATTGCAATATCGAGCGCACGTGAAAGAGCAAAAAATATTTTTTCGCGATGATCGAAATGCCCTTGTGGTCAAGGATGTTAAAAAGACATGTCAATATGCACTTGATAGTTTTCCTTCTCGATGTTTTCTTCGGTAAAAGCAGTTCGCTTAACAGAATTTGGGTAAAGAAGACCATTTGCTAAAAAAGAAGCACTTACGATAACTGGCACTCACAATTAAATAAGCCTACTGATACGCACATAGGTAATTGTGTTAGCTAATGGTGTAAGAAAATCTAGTTATTAAGGCAACTTGTGAGTTAGTAATATAGTTTATATAAAGGTTGATTTAACGAAAGCGTGTCACTATATAAATTTAGTATGAGCAAACAAAAATTTTCAGAGCAACCAGAATCTTTTACTTAATTAAAATAATATATATGCAAAGTATGCAAAAAGACGGGTATGATGCGTTCAAGATGTGAAAAACTATCACGACAGAGTCAGGAGTGCCCTGACATACAAGTCAGGCATATTTTTCCTAGATTTGCTTTGTTCTCAGTGACCTATGCCATTAGCAGCGTGGTGTGTTTAACGTAAACGCTATGATTTAAGTGACTTTTCAACCTCTTCTCCATTATTGTGGCAAAATTTGTCTGGAAGTCATATGTAGGCGTATGGTGTAACTTTCATATCTTTCAATTGCTGTAGGATTTAACCTTCTCAAATTAAATTGTCATCTGGCACATCTCAGTTTCAAATACTGAAATGCTTGGAGTCTGGTATTCTCTTTGCGATCACCGCTTTCTGTCCAGTAAAATACAGCTGAGAACCTATCTCATGCAAAATACCAAAAGTTGAGACAGATTGATAATTCCTCAAAACCTGCACCAAATCTTGTATTAATGCTTTAAACAACCTAAAGATAATTTAAAACTTAAAGGAAATATAAAAATTAGTATAACTTTATTTAGAATTATTAAATTATTTAACAAGCGGCAAATTCTGAAAACGTAAATAATCGCAGTTAACGCGAAGAACAAATTTAAAGGATTTTCAGATGATAGCGCAAACACACCATTTTACTTATTTGAAGAGTATTAATCTTTCGTCAAATTCCTATATAAGTGTTTCTGTTATTGGAGTACAATTAGGTTCAAGTCATCCTTGAAATACCGTTAAATATTCCACAATTTGTGCTGTTTTTAATCAATTGACAATTAATCAGAACAATGTTCGAAGCGTTTGCCAAAACCCTTTGAATAAGATAGTGCTTAAAAGCATTTACTGAAATGGTGAGCTTTTGGATATTCTTTCTAATGAAGATGGTCGTTTGCGTCATATTTGTAGATTTACCGAAACAGGAAAACTCACTGCCAAGAATATTAAATGTCCACAACAAAAGTCGGCAATACAGCTGCCTAAGATAAATTAAAACCTTTATCGCGTTAATTAGATATTTCGTTGACAAATATCTGTGGACCCTTTTCCAAAGTTAAGTCAAGGTACAGATTTGAAAGTTTGATTATTCTTTGTACTTTCCTGAAAATAAGTGATAAATTGTCTGCTGAAAAGAAAATAATTCACTTTTTCGCTTTAGATTGGAGCGTCTGCAAATACACAACATAGTATCCGAATATATACTACGATTTCGCGAAAATTGCTCAATTTCTGTCCATTGCAATTCTAAATTACGGATTAATGGAAACTTATTTCTACAAAAAGAAGCATATCATATGCTTCCAATTTATTATAACTGTCCATCTTCACAGTATTTTGTAGGTATTTTGTTAACGGTCTCCGTTTTGGCTGAAGTAAAACAGATATATTAGTAAACAAGTTTATTCCTGCGTTTCATGACAAAAACATAAGCAATTTGCACAAAATAATTTTGACAGCTAAAGTCACTTCTTGTTTTTGGAAAACTGTCTTTCCTAACACTTGCTTTCACCTGATTTTCATGGACTTACGATTAGATTTACCAATGTTACCCGTGATTTATTTGAAATCTTTCTTGCTTAAAATAATTTTGTCTTACACAAAAATGCAGAAAGATGATGGAATTCGCTTTGTGATATTCAAATAGCATAGGAAATTTCTTCGATGTCCGGTAACCTCCGACTTCGCCCAGATCCTGCCTCTGTCTCTTCAAAATTTACGACTTACCATGCAGTATTCGTAAGGAAAAGGCTCTCTGAGCATCAAATCTACCGAACAAAGCATAATAACCTGGCCAAATGTACGCTTGAGTACTCACTCATATTTCGATCACATATTGCATAAGTTAGTTCATCTACTGTATGTTTTAGATTGCCAAAGCAAGCAACTTGCAGAAATTCAGTACGGCAAAGGTGTCAGAGTCCTGCTAGTGGTCATTTGAAAACATTTCATCGTAGTTATCATTAACCATATAGCTGCAGGCTTTCCGCATCAGCGTCCCTGCTATCCAGCAGTATTTAATGCCGTGGTGTAAAATAAGTGCATACAGCTACACACTAAACATTCTGCGTTTTTCCATAAACAGCACCAACACGGTAAATAGGTTTGAAAAACAACTAAATAATGTATTTTATTTGCAGGCGCCTGATAAGGGTTCTTATAAACATTAGAGTCAAAAATAAGAAATGCAATTTGCACCGGACCTTAAACCGTCTGTTACAAATGTTTGCAGTTGAGTTTGCATCCCTAGGTAACGTTTTCAATATGGCCTCACTTGTTTGCATTCAGACTTTGATGAGCTCCGTGGAGGTTATCCTTAAATTTGCTAGCCTTTGCTGCACAATTTCCCGAATTATGCAACCTAAATGGGGAAGCAGGATATTTTTGTGTTTATTTATTTCTTGAGGACAAAAACAACAGAGCCATATTTCCTTATTTTCAGCAATATGCTTTTAGCTATCCTAGTGCTACAAGGAAGGTTGCTAGAAATACTCTAGTTCCAAAATAATTTGCATCCAGCTTTAACAACGTTTGTTAATTAAGACGCGGATGGCTGCGACAGCAGCTATCCCTAGCTGCAATGTTGATGTAATTGTAGATAAGGCCGTTCTGAATGAGTGTATCACGCCATGTGCATGAGGGAACTCATATCGCGCGCGGCCTATGTCTCCGCCAACCTTATTTATAGAAAAATAGTGAAGGCTATCCCAGTTGGCGTCTGAAAAAATTTGCAATCGCAAACGAGTTTTTGAGATGCTGAATAAAAATATGTGAGAGGTGACTAGCAGCAAGCACGTCCAACAGGATTCCGCAGAATAGTAATCTCGCGGAATCAATAAGAAAAATGGATGCGCTGCAACGAGGCTGCTAACTGGGAGCTCACATTATCTGTCCTTTTTCCGAAACTCATTTTAAAGCAAATCTGCATACTCAGCAGGTTAATTTAAATTTCCATTGTATTAAATTATTTGTTATGATTGAATACCAGAAATGGTTTAAAATGTTTACCTTGCTGGTGAAGAAATATCTATTGCGTAAGCCTGATAATATTGACCCTTAATATGATCAGGAAAATGAATAGCAACTTCATTACAAATATTTTTCTCGATTTCGCTGTTTATGCCTAAGCGAACGGATGGAAATTACCGTATCGGAATTGAAATTATATATCAATTGTTAATTTTGTAACTATTCCTGTATGCAAATACGTATAAAAGATTATTTGTAGATTTATAAGGGAAATGATATATTCTCTCACAAAATGGTATAGAATTCGTGCAACAAAACATAAAAAGTTAAATCTATAATTGACAGATTATTTGCTATGTTCCTACCTAACAACGTGATAACTAGCATAAAAGGTCATATGGAACAAACATCCATTGTAATCCCATGATTATGGAACATAACACCTTACTTTGCACCACACGTTGCTGTCGAACAAAGGTAAAAGGAAATATACATATAAAACTCACCACTTAGCGAAAGTTGTACAAATTACATTCCGTAGATTTGTTAACTGAAAAACAACACTTCTTGATGTTCATTTTCCTCTGTATATTACTGGGTCATTATATTTTACATGAGGTTCAAAATATAATAATGCTTGTATGTTGCATGTTTTAAATAAAATCGTTTGCCGACATGGGAAGGAATAAAAGGGAATCATGGATAATACAATTTACTGAAAAAAATGGAAAAAAGGTACAAACCATTGCATCACTTTTCGACGTTGATTGTCGTAAGCTGCTGTTTTCTACAAAATATTTTCCCGGAATAAGTTGTTCCCTTCAGTAAAACAGAGATAAGTCACACTTAACTTTATATAGCCTTTGCAAATATGAAGTCAACTAACAATCCTTAACCAGTAAGATGTAAAGTAAAGAAGTGCCTGAAAATGTGTTTGAATTAATATGGACAGCCATTCCTGCGTGTTTTCATTATCATTTTCTGTAAACAGATTATATTTAAATATGAAAGTCGTTTTTTTCCAGTGTATGTTTAATTCTTGGATAAGATACAGGTCAAAAATAAATATACATCTCATGAAAGCATAAAGAGATAAGCAACCAAGTAATTTATGTACCCCGTTTGTTTGATGCTGGAGCATGAACATTTAAGGAACGTTTATACGGAGTGCCTTTAGCTCACAGTAATTATTCGCCAAACCGTACACTGCAGTAAATACTTATCTCTTTACAGATATGAAGTTATATATTCCTTTTGCCAATAAAAACGAATTTACCTCAGTACTGCATTATTGACCATTTATTTCTCTTTGCGTCCGGTACTATTGAGCCTCTAAAACATTCACATCGTCTTTTAAAATACCTTTCGTAACAGATAAAGAAAGGAAAAATCTTTTTTTCTCAAGCATTAACAAAATAAGTCTTATTAGGTACACCTCAAGATCGATGCTGTGAAACGCATTTTGTAGACTTTTGGCCTGCATAAATTCAATGGAGATTAAAAGGCAATGAAGCATTCATACAGTACTAGGCAGTACTGGTTGTCGCAAATATGGAAATGTAGAGACCTGACATTAAATGCTTAATAGTTTGCAAACTGGAAATTCGAAAAGTTATTTTTTTCTTGAAATGTAAAAAGTAGAAACTAAATACCATTACTGTAAACTTTAGTTTTTTTGCAAAAGTATGATAAGTCAATTGAAGATCAAAACTTCCAGGTGGTTCCGATGACTTTCGCATATATATATTAGACTAGAATGCACCACTTTGTTCAGGATAGAAATTAATTTATATTCCGAAGTTTCATATTTCATATGGATTATATCTCGCCGG
This sequence comes from Schistocephalus solidus, assembly GCA_017591395.1. Classification (NCBI taxonomy): domain Eukaryota; kingdom Metazoa; phylum Platyhelminthes; class Cestoda; order Diphyllobothriidea; family Diphyllobothriidae; genus Schistocephalus; species Schistocephalus solidus. The sequence goes on along the minus strand of WEDG01003590.1, from coordinate 45,381 downwards.
AGAATTTTATAGACTGATAATTTTCCTATATATTCACTTGAACTTATTTGTTGTCGGGGCATTATAGAACACAAAAACCAGATTCAACTACTTCATAGAAAAAACCGATGTTTACTTCTAAATTATTTATTGTCTATCTTAAACTCACTCGAGCATGAAGAGGGTATTAATTTCACCTCATTCGCGTTACAATCCGGCCCCCCGACTGGATCTGTAGAATGAAATGGGATTAGATGTGTCTTCCCTCAAGGAGCTTTGTCAAAATTGTCAGAAAGTATACAATAAAATTTCACACCACCTGCTGAAAAGTAACTTCGAGCGGCATTCATATTTTTTGTTCTTTCCGAGCTTTAAAATTGAAATATGACTGGGATGTGATTTAATTTGGATCATTTTCTCCTCTGAAAACAACACTTTATCGGACAAAACTTAAATTATTAAAGCTTATGACTGGATTCTCGCTTAATAAATGTTTCTCTACATAGTAAAAAATGATTTTCACTAACGGGTAATGCTTAAGTGGGTACGACTGAATTGACCGTCAGTACAATCATGCCAACCATTCAAAGCATCGTCACATACAACAGTTTGACGTGCCACCACACCTAGCTGGGATCCCATGGAGTGGGAGTGTCATCGAGGCCACATTAGGAAGAAGCCATGGCAGCCTGACTTTCAGTCCGCCAGTCATCCATTCCACACAAACAAAAACTGGGCTTACTGGGTGGTACGAGTTATCCTACCAGTTGGCAGCCTTCCAAATCCGCAGCTTTGTAGCACAGCGTGATAGCTTTAAGCGCGGCAGGTTAGTTTTAGTGTGGAAAATGCTCTGAACTGTCAACCCTACTATATTCCTTGTCCCAGACTCGAGTCGGTCATTTAACTGGTCCGTTTAATAGGGTGCAGCTGCTGGTATGCTTAATTAGCATCTACGCATAGCACGTACACGACCTGACTCCCTGAAACAGAGGAACAAAGATTTCACAAAAAATGAGGGCACATGGCTCTTATAGAAAATGTATGAGAGTGTCAGAGTTCAAGTTCGGAAGAAGCCATTGTAACCAGACTCGTAGATCACCATTCAGCTACTCGACATAGACCCAACTTGGACGGACTCCAAGGTCGGCGTGTAATCGTCAATTGGCAAACTTACACGCCTCGACGCTTAGCGCATCGGGATAGACTCAGGTTATGATCACACACGTGGCAGAGAAGCCACCCGAAGAAGGAGCAAAGGATCGTACTTCCCTCTTACGTGAGAGGTGCCGTTTGCAAATTGTGTTGCGTGATGTTGAGCCTGGTCGTTTGTGGAGACGGTGCTGTTACAGAGAACAATAGTGGTGTGGTATAGTCAATGGTGTCCAAGCGCAGATTATTCTGAAGGCGCACGTCACTTAATAGGCCCATGCGGTGAGTAAATATGCATTGAATGTGCGGACAGATGCGGCGAGTGTAGCTGGTGTATGTTGGTGCTCCTGGCACTGGTTCACCAGTCTCTGTGCAATGAATTCACTAGTGACCGACCAAGCCGATGCGTGTTATGCATGTGTTGCAGGGGATGTTGGTGGCTGTAGAGTCGGCTGTCATGGCGAGGCTACTACTGGTGGTCACGCTGGTTGACGGGGAATGGTTTGTGCCGGAGATTAGAGAGAGATCGTGTTGCAGGATGTGTTTGGAGTGTGTGCCCCTATACGGGCCACGTAATAGATTCGTTGGACCAACACGGGGACCACATCAGGGCACGACATGCATTGTGTGGGTTGCGCTCCGCTAACAAATTCCGAACATGGGAGGTGTGGTGGCACGCCTAGGGGCGGCTAGTACGTAGGGGACCCGGCCACGCCAGCCAACTGCGTCCTCTCCCGCCTCTGGTCTTCTTGACTCTGTCATGACACCGGGCTCAGGTGGGGGAGGAGGAGAGAGTGCGGAAGATGCAGCGCAAGTCTACTATCACTTTAAACTAATTCACGCGCAAGTCACCGTCCCTGCTCCACCCTTCCATGGAGCATACGGTGGACATCGTCGGACTACGACGATCGAACTATCGTTTGGAGTGTCAGTATTGCGGTGAGCTCTGTTTAGCTGGACACACAAGTGACCTAATAGGCCTATGTAGTGAGTTAATGTGCATGTGGATGCGAGTGCACCGAGTGCACGTTGCGGTTGCAGACACTGGTTAACCGGTCATAGTGTGATGGATTCGCAAGTGGCTGGTCATACCGATGAGTGAGGTTGGGATCGTGTCCCTGTTACTGGTGCTGAGGGCTGTGGTGGGAAAGTAGCAGTTGATGGACCGTTGGAGATGGTCCCATTGGTGGTGATGGTGGTGGTGGTGTTGGTAGTGGTGCGGGGGGGTTGTGTTGGTGGTGGTGGTCATTGCTGTTATCTAACTGGGATTGTGGCAGGGCAGGGTGGTGTTGGTGCTGTGGGCGGCGGAGCATGGGCGTCATGGGGTGAAAGTAGGGGTGTTCCTGGGTGTAGAAATTGATGTTGTCCGATGGTTGCTGCAGTGCATCAGAATATGGCTGACGAGGCCGATGCATGCGTTGGCAGCGTGGGCAAGTTGGAAGCAGTTGGGCATTTGTAGTGTGAATCCGAGATGCGTATAACTTGTGAGCCGCCTTTTTTGTTTTGGTAGCAGTGACGCGGGTTGCTGCATAGATTGCTACGCCAGTATTAACTGCTCCTTTCCAGGCCAATCGGTCAAGTTCAAGGTCCTTTCACATCTTCTGGTTGACTTGCGGTCATTTTAGACAGTTTATTAGTGTTTTCTTGTAGCGTCTTTTTGTCCACTTTGTCGGTGGGCACCCATAGCGACATCTCCGTTGAATATTTTTTTGAGTACCGGCTCGTCGTCCATCCGTGCCAGATGGCAGCTCCATCGCAGTTGCAGTTGCCTCAGCATAACATGAATGCCGAGGATTCTAGTTCTTTCCAGGATTTTCCGTGTCCGGGATCTTGTCTTGCCCATTCATATTCAGTATTCTATGGAAGCAACTAAGATGGAAGTGATTCAGCTTTCTGACTTGGGCTGGGGCAGATGGTTCAGGTCTCCGCTCCATGCAGGAGTATTCAAGATGAAAGCATTGTACATCTTCCGTTTGTTGTTGAACTAAGACCGTATTGATTCTACACGGAGGCTTTCAGACTGCCAAAGGCCATTGAGATCCAGTGGTTGATGCTCGGGTTGCTTGAAGGTGTACCCCTTAGATAATTGAAGTTGTTATCGGATTGTGATTGGGTGTTATTGACATTGATTCGAGGAGTTCTGTATTCCACGGTGTGTGATAGTTGGTGCATTAACACTGTTTTGTCCCTTTTCATTGTTAGTTGGAAATTAGTTAAAACGGTTGCAAGGAGGTTCATGCTCCTTTGCATGCCCGTTGTGTTGTTGAATGCGCAGTCGTCCATGGACAATGGCCATGAACGTCCATGTTGTCAAACCAGTCCCAGATTTGATGGCATGCGAATCCGAGGACATCGTTGGCGCTCGACAGGATTACGTTTTGCAGTTGAGACCACCATGTCTCCAAAGTGGCTTTATCATCTGGAGCCTGCAAGTCTTTCAGTCGCTTGACAGCTTGATTTCTCAAATCAAAACAATGAGATTGCAAACTCAAAACATGAGTTTTGCAATCACCTGGCTATCGCTTACCCTGTGGACTTCTGCAGGGTTGGAATCGGAGTCTCGTCTTGGAGAGGACGAGGCGGTGATCAGTTCAGCCATTGATGACGTGGATTGCTTTGGTCACCAGCACGTCCCTGTCGATCTCACCTCCGGACGAGAACATAGTCCAGCAGCTGCCAGCGCCCCGATCAAGGTGCATGCACATTGCCTTTATCCACGTTGGAAGACGGAAGCAGGTGTTGGTCAGCAGTAAACGATGTTCCGTGCGGGGAAGCAGAAGAAGGAGCTCGTTATCGTTACAGCCGCCGAGAGCATAGGAACCCAGCATTCCAACCCAGGCAGTGTGGTCTGTCGCGACGCGTGAGTTGAAGTTGCCAAGGGCAACTAATTTGTTTACCTAGAGGGCATGGAAGTCCTTTTAATTGGGGGGAGAAATAAGTGCTGATGATGGCGTCAAACGTGAGTCCTCGAAGAGGCAGGTGTAGAATCATCACTGGGTAGGTAATGCCCTGCGGCAGACAGGGCAGTCGTCCCACAATGGTAAAGGCTACGCCAGCATCGCGTCGCTCTGCCTTTGGACGGCGACTCCAGAAGAATGTTTAGCCGGCACCCAATTACTCCAGCTGACCCTGCTTAGAGAATCGAGTCTCACTGAGAGCAGCGATGTCCACCTCGTAGCACGCCAGTTCTCGTGTGACTAGCCCTGTTCTCCATTCCAGCCGGTTGCCCTTCGGATTGTCTAAAAGGTAGCATCCATTCGAGCCTGCAAGGATGCGTGGAGCAGCTCGGAGGGTACGATGGGAGCAATGGGGACGGACGTTGTTGTTGATTTAAGTGTTTAGACCGTGAGTTTTCAAGCTTCGAGCCATGGTCTGCATGCAGAGGACATGCACCCAGGATTTGTTTAAGGGACCTTTTCTAGCCCCTTTCTCTATGAGAGAAAAGCATTGCTGTCCCTAAAAAGGGCTGCTTAGAGATCCCGGAAGGGCTACCTAACTCCATTATAGGGTACGATTTGGATTAATGGAATAGCAACCCGAGTTAGCCGGCGCTGCCTATGGGATTACGTTATCCTTGTCATAGAGCTTTTGAAAGCAAGAATGTTATGTTCCCGAGTAGTATGGTGCCAGTTTCTATGTAGAATCGAAGACAGATAGGATAGCAGAGGATAGCTTTACTGTGAGAATCCCTGGGCGTACATCATCGGCCCTTAAACGGGCCGCGCGATAGATGCGCTGGACCAGCACGGGGGCCAAATCAGGGTATGCCAGGCGTTACGGGTTATACCGTTGTCTGCTCTGCGTGTTCCTATTGGTCCAGCTCTGAGTACCCGCATGGGCACACCCTCACGTGTGGTCGGCGGTACGCTAATGGCTGACTCACGTGCTAGGCGAGACTGCTCTGCGAGTTGACGTTTCTTTGACAGTTGTGACAGCCAGACGACAAGGCTGGTGTGTCTGTTCTGAGCCGTCCTAACATGGGGAGGACGGAGGGAAGAGGGACATAATTACCGGTTGCTGACACAACACTGGTTACGTTCACCTGCTTTAGCCCACCGGTCGAGCCTAGCTTCAAGGAACTGCAGGTGAGATTAGGATGCCACTTGACAGTTCAACCGTCGATTTCGACGAGGTCCACCGTATGCTCCACACCAGGTGGTGCAGGGACGGTGGCTTGCAAGTGAATTAGTTTTAAGTCATAGTAGCCTTGCGATGCAGCTACTGCACTTTCTCCTTCTAACCCACCTGAGCCCAGTGTCAAGACAGAGTCAAGAAAACCGGAGATGGGAGAGGGCGCAGGTGGCTGGCGTGGCCGGAGCCGCCCCTGTGTGTGCCACCACACCTGGCTCGGCTCCCACGGAGTGGGAGTGCCATAAAGGCCATATAAAGAAGGAGCCATTGCAGCCTGACCCTCAGTCTGCCAGTCAGCCGCTTCACACAAAACACACATTGTGCTGACTATCCCGTCAGTTGGCAACCTTCCAAGCCACGGCTTTTAGAGCACCATGATAGTTTCAAGCGCGTCAAATTGTTTATAGTGAGGAAAATGCGCTGAGCTGTTGACCTCACTCTCTCCCCTACCCCCATAATCAGACCACCGTCCGAGGCAGTCAGTTGTCTGATGTGGGAGTGGGCGTATTGGCTGACGGGCGGCATACACTTCTTCGCGCGCCACAGCATGACCTGGCCCACATTACGCACACAGCAGGATTCAATTAATCAGGGGATATGGAGGAGCCATCGCCATCTGACTCCCAGTCCACTGGTCAGCCACTCGAAGCACACAACACATACACTGGGCCGACGGCATGGTCTGGTGTAAGCGTCAGATTGGCAGCCTTCCAAGCCACGGTTTCTAGGAAACCGTGATTTTATCATGTACATTATGATGATTGTGAGGGTGTTGTCTATGTATTAGTGTAGATGGTGTGCGCTGATGTGGCTTAGCATGCGGTGGTTTACCGCAGGTTATCGTGGAGGCGCATGTGTCCTAATAGGCTCATGCGGTGTGAAAATGTGCGGTAGCACTGAGGGCAGTGGATGCGGGCGCGGCGACTGTATGTCGGAGCCCCAGGCACTGGTTCACCAGCCTTCGTGCGATGTCTTCGCAGGTGACCGACCAGACCGATGCGTTAGTTGAAGTTGTGGGCGCAGAGTAGGCAGGAGAAATCGATACAGACTGGGGGGATGTCATTCATGGCAGTGGCAGTAAGAATGGCAGGAGCGGAGGGTGTGCATGGTGTATTGGTGTTTTCGGCATTGTGGTAAATTCCTTTGTTATGGATGCGAATGTGACCGAACAGGCACATGCGTTGAGTGTATGCGCGAGCACAGTGGAGGCTGTGATCTCTGGTTCACCTGTCTCTGTACGATGGATTGGCAAGTGACAGACCAGGCCGATGCGTGAGGTGAATGTGTGGTCGCATTGAACACAATTAAGGAGATAGTCCCAATCGCTGATGGTGGTGGTGGTAGTGAAGGCGACGTCGGTGGTGGTTGCTGTGGTGGGGGTAACAGGCGATGAGTATTGGGATGTGGCCACTATGATGGTGGGAGTAATGGAAATGATGCCAGGAGTGAGGGTGGGGGAGTCTGAATGAGGGTTGGCAGAATTTGACGTATAAATTGGAATTTGTCGGATTGTTAATGCATTGCGCTCGAAGATGTCCAACCAGACCGATTCTCGCGTGGAAGATGCGTTGACAGCGTGGCATGTTGGCAGGGCCTGGGCATCGACGGTGTTGGTCTGGGGCGCTGGTGACTTTCACGCCACTCTTTTGGCCTTGGTGGCGTCGATCCGGTTGGCCTCATAGATTGCTGAACCAGTCTTCACAGATATTCTCCATGCCGGTCTATCCTGGGCGAGGTCCTCCCAGGTAGCCGGGTTGATTCCAGTTGCTTCAGCGATTTCTTCAAAGTGTCCTTGCTGCGTCGTTTTTGACCTCCCTGTCGGTGAGCACCCGAAGTGACATCTCCGTAGAAAAGTCGTTTGGGTAGTCACTCGTCGTCCATTCTTACCAGATGGCCGCTCCATCACAGTTGCACTTATCTCAGCATGGCGTGGATGCTGAGGATTCCGGTCCGCTCCAGGACTTCCATGTCCGGGATCCGTTCATGCCATCTCAGCTTCAGTATGCTGCGGAGGCAGCTGAGACGGACGTTAATCAGCTTCCTAGCTTGGTTCGAGTAGACGGTCCAGGTATCCGCTCTGTAAATAAGTGTCGTCAAGACGATGGCCTTGTACATTTTCAGTTTGGTGTTCAGGTGAATACCGTAGCGATTCCACACAGAGGCCTGCAGCCGGCCGAAGGCATAACAAGCTTTGGAGATCCGTTGATCAACCTCATCATTGATTCTCGTGTTGCGCGACAGCGTGCTTCCTAGATAAGCGAAGGTTTCCACGTTTTTGAGTTGAGCACCGTTGACGTTGATTCGAGGAGCATTGTATTCTGCGCTGGGTGGAGGCTGGTGCATGACAACCGTGTTGGCTGTATTGATTATTAATCCAAAATCGGCGCAGCCTGCGGCGAAGATGTCCATGCTCATTTGCATGTCCTCCTCCGTCACGGTGTTAAGGGCGCAGTCGTCCGCGAAGAGCAAGTCATGGGCTGTAGTCGTAGACACGCGCGTTGAAGCCTGCATACGCCGACTGTTTAGAAGGTGCCCATCAGTTTTGTAGGCGATGAGGATCCCGGGCTGCTCATCACGGTAGGCGTCAATCAGCATAGCAGAGAACATGAGACTGACGAGGGTGGGGGTCAGTACGCAGCCCTGCTTTACTCCGTCGGTCACTGCGAATACATTGGATACCGTCCCGTTGTCAGTGACGCGCGCCATCATCCCGTCATGAAGCTGACGCACCATGTGCATGAACCGCTCAGGACAGCCGAATTTCTGCATGACTGTCCACAGTCCGCCGTGATTCACCGTGTCAAAGGCTTTCGTCAGATCCACGAAAGTAGGGTATAGGTGAGTTCGCAGCTCCTGGCACTTCTCTTGTAGCTGGCGGGCGGCAAAGATCATATGGGTTGTCCCGCGGTGTCGGCGGAAGCCACATTTGCTTTCCGGGAGCAGGCCCTGCTCTAGGTGACTGTTCAGGCGATTGAGAAGGATACGGGCGAAGATCTTCCCGGCGATGTTGAGCAACGAGATGCCTCTGTGATTATTACAGAGTTGCCGGTTCCCCTTCCGCGTGTAGAGATTGACGATGGTCGCGTCTTTGAAATCCTGTGGAACTTGTCCTTGGCGCCACATCTCCTGGAAGAGTGTTGTGAGTTCTGCCATCACCCGGGGCCCACCGTGCTTGTCGACTTCCAGTGGGATTGCGTCGGATCTCGGTGCTCTACCGCTGGAAGTCTGCTGCATGTTACGGATGGTTTTTGGTAGGGAAGGCGGCAGATCCAGGTCATTGTTCGTGTCCACTTGAGGGAGCCGGTTAATGGCAGCCTCGGAGATGGCTGATGAGCAATTAAGGACACTTCTGAAGTGTTCGGCCCAGTGCTTCAGAATTTGCGATTTCTCTGTCAGCAGTGTTGTGCCGTCAGAGCTGAGCAGCGGAGCGTTTCTCTTGATACACGCCGTAGATGGCCTCGATGGCAATGAAAACGTTTTTTCTTTCATTGCGGTCTGCATACCTCTGGATTTCCTCAGCCTTACAGATAATCCAGGCATCCTGCATCTCCCGCAGCCGTTGCCGTACAAGGCGCCGGCATCTGAAGAAGGCTGCTTTGGTGGCGTCAGTCCGAAGGTCCATGTAGGTTTTGTGTAGTCCATTCTTCTCCGAAAGTATGTTGCTGATTTCGGCGTCATTATCTTTAAACCATTCCTGGTTTTGATGGTGTGCGCGTCCAAGGACTTAGAGGACGGTGGACTGGATAACATTTCGCAGTTGGCAACATCTTGTTTTGATTTTAGCTCTGATTTGTAACAGGTTCAACATGGGGAAGCAATGCTCTGAGGGCAATTGGATGATAAGCCATATGTCTTTTCTTCGTTTTCATCTTTTGCAATTCATAAAATAGTTCAAAAGTACTTCGCGCTACTGTCGATCCAACTAGATTCACGAAACGCGTGACATCGACTTGATGGCTGTAGCGGGATGCCACTTAAGGATAGTAAGGAGCACTCATCACCTGGACAGGGCAAGCGAAGCGACCTAATGCTACCTGCACGATTATACCCAGCTCGTCAGCCAACCGTCGCCCCACTGTAATTTTCTACTTCGCGGTGGGATGGAGATTAGGCACACAGACCACTAAGAAAATGTTGGTGTGCTGACCTTAAATCTGGTTAAACTTGGTCCTTCCAGCGCAGAATTCAAATACTATCAAGTGCTGCAGGTTCAGTCCGACGGAACGACTGACTCCGTGTCAGTCAAACACAGTGGCCGCACTGTTCAGAAGTACTTTATCCCACTTTTCCTGTCAAATATTTTTCAGATATAACGTGCAGTTGGTTTGTTAACATTTCTTCAGTTGCATACTTGGATTACAAATAATCCAGCAAGCAACTTTCGGTTTAACTTTTTAACGACGGAAGCCTTCACAATGGTTGCTCCTGTTATTGTGAATAAGACGACAAGTGGCAACCACCTAAACGGGTGCCTCATTCTCTATTATTTTACGCCTAACTTGCTTTATTAAATACGAAATTTGGTGTAAGGGCTGCATTTAAACTTCCAAAACATGCAGCTTTGCTTAATCTTACCTAAATAGGCAGCAAAGGTTAAGAGTTCACTTATGTCGATGTTTTGTATTATCCAGTCACATTTAAAGCGTAACAATTCGTATTCAGAAACATTTTTAAATTTTCTGAAAAAAAGCGCAACCAACCAAGAAGTTCTTTGCTTGGTGTTTCAAAAACAAACAAATGAACCTCCGTTGTCGGAGGAGGAGGACGAGGAGGAGGAGGAGGATGAGGAGGAGAAGGAGAAGGAGGAGGAGGAGGAGGAGGAGGAGGAGGAGGAGGAGGAGGAGGAGGAGGAGGAGGAGGAGGAGGAGGAGGAGGAGGAGGAGGACGAGGAGGACGAGGACGAGGACGAGGAGGAGGACGATGACGAGGACGAGGACGAGGAGGAGGACGAGGAGGACGAGGACGAGGACGAGGAGGAGGACGAGGAGAACGAGGAGAACGAGGACGAGGACGAAGACGAGATTAACCTGCACTGTAAAGTATTTGACGTTATTTGTGACCAAAAGGTATAATGATAACCAGGGGCTCCAACAATTTTGTATTTATTAACAGGCGCACTTGATATTACTTTGATTTGAATGAAAGCGCAGAATATCGTTGGACAGCAAGAAAAGCAAAATCCTTTCACGGGTTTTTTTAAATATAAGGCACCTGTTTTTCAAGCAAGTTATATCTGGCCCTGGCAATGAGCAAGCTGGAACTGGAAATATGACGATTCTGGCCAGGCATATGGTAACCGTGTATTTTGGCGAATAAGACCATGCATTATTGCTTATGCAACGGTACATTATGTGGTAATGAAAGTTCAAAAACAGCATCGTTTTACGTCCAAATGCTTTTCATGTTAAGTCATAAAGAGAAACAAACGTCAAAAATCCATGTGTATGTCAAAAGAATGAATTTCGTCCTTCCAAATTCATGGCAATTTTGGGCTCTAGCACTTGGGTTGATGTCATTTTTAAAAATCTTCGGTGGCCTTTTTGACTAAAAATGCCCATCATTTTGAATTTTCCTTATCGCCCACATTCGCATTTACCTTGCCCCTGAAGTGCAGTGTACACTTCGATGTGAGTGATTTTCTAAGATGCTTTAACTATGTAAAATTGTGTATTGTTACTGAATTTAGATTGAAATTTAATCACATATAAAATATTCTTTTCTAGGTTGTTGTGACTGGCATCAGTTCTGGTGGAGAATGCTGCTAAAATACAGAATTAGAAGTCAGTAAAGAGGGAAAAGTTATTTTTATTGTATCAGATCACTTTTTACCGAGTATACGTGAAACATTTAAGAAAACTTAGAAGATAAAATTGTTATCTTCAAATGTCTATGCCTTTACCACAGAGGAAAAACACGTTTGGGCTTCTTTATTCACTTAATAAATTTCTATAAATGCAACTTGTCAACACTGGCCAAGGGTTTTCAACATGCCTTCCAATGAATAATATTGGTTCGGTTCAAGCATACACCAAAGTCATGTTATGCGTCTCTATGTGTTGGTTTCCATATCAAGAATTTCTAGCCGAGGTAAAATAAATACATCGTTAGTGCAGCTATTCCGTTTGATCTCAGTGAGTAAAACATCAAGTTTTTTAAGTGACACGGATGCACAAATCCAAATATTTCGCCTGTTAGAGAAGGCACGTTTTGGTTTTTAAACAGGTTTACTAACACCTGCATATTTTTGAATGAGATCCGCTATTTTATATGTTCATAATTTTGCAAAACTGCTACTTATCGGCATCTATTAAAGCAACTACACATACGGAACCCTTATGCTGCTTGAATAATACCGCACTACAAATAAATCAGTTTTCATTTTGGAAATCAAACCTAATGCTTAATCGGTTAATATCTACGCAACTTCTTATCTAAGCCTCTCACCTACCTGCACGATTAAAAACTTTAAAAAATTGAATGGATTTTAACCCTGAAAATCAAACTTTTGAATATTATCTCCTGCAAATTTATTATAATATATGAAAGTTTCAGCATATTGAGTTATCGGTGGGATAAAGTTAAATAACATAAACAAGAGGTTTGTTTCTAAGACGAATTAAAAAGGCAGTTGGAACACCATTCATTTAGAAACCTGTGGCCTACAAAATACAAGATAACTGGGAAATAATTAGCATGATAATAAATAACACAAACACATCTAAGCATCCTATCCAGCTCACTGGTTTCCACAGTTCCAACAGACTTTGAAAAGTCCAAACAACCAAGTTGCATCAAGATATAGTTAAATCGTTGCAGGGGACGACTTTTTACCACTAATGTTGAATATTTCGACCCTTAAAACGGGTGGAATTACGACATTTGGGGCGCCTGATCATCTTTTTTCGATTATAAATTCCCTTGAATTAGGGAAAGGCACGTGACTAGTGATGTTTTATTTATCACATTAGACTGGGTCCTTTGACAGAATCCATCGGCTGATATTACGCAGTTTCCCATACATCATATTTGGCTTCGATCAAAAAGTGTCAGAAAATGACTTTTGAGCTGGTGAAAATGTTATTGTTTAAAAGATTATCGGCTTGAGCACTATAAGTTAGAACCCATGTAGTAGGACGTTTGCCACACGAGCTCCTCAAGTTAAGCCAGCCCTGGTTTGAAGGAAACGTGAATTAAAAGTTTCTTGCTGAATTCATGTAAATAGGGAAGTCTAACGCTCGTGCCGGCAATTTTCTCTTTTTCTTTTTGTTCAACAGTAGGCTCAGTTTAAATTACACCGCCAAAAGCCATTGCATATCGATTAAACCGTAGCTTTGTCCTTTAGGTTATCACCTGGAAAAGCATCTCAAAAACACAAATCAAATAAAAAACTTATCTGTGGTTTTATTTGGATAATTTTGTAACGCATTTTAATAAAACGTCTTATAGAAATACTTTTATTCATTCTATATCCGGTATAATACTATCACAAACTTGCTTGAATGATAGAACATTTGAAAATTCAGCTTTAACCTGTACGTCTCTCACAAACGGGTGAATTCCTGTTTTTCAGTCTTTTAACGGAAACCGGTGCAAACTGCCGGAGTGCAGTCATCTGCGAAAAAGCATTTTTCGTAAAAAACGGACGGTTTTATATCCATTAAACGCGATATTAATAGAAGTCGCGCAGCTAAATTGCCCAAGGTAGAAAACGAATTCCTTTAGTGTATCCACCATTGTTTTCTCATACATTTTCATCATAAATATATTTTTGTATTGAGTATTTAGGATTGTAGGTAATCGTGCAAAAGAAATCAGAACTTTATTTAATCAGATTTAACTTCTGTTGTGAACCTATTATGCGTACTAAGGTATTCATTTATAACATCATAGAGTTGGATAGTTACAAACGTAAAAGTGTCGAAAATGAAGGTAAGATGCTTCTTGTGATTTATCTGAAGCTAAGGAAATAATTGTTATTTTTAAAAAACATTTAGAAAAACTTGATTTCCCTTGCACTTACATCATGATATTTCATTTCAATGATCAAAAACTCGAAAGCACCTATTGTGGAAATGTACAAGTACTACTTACAAATGCTGGAGCTAGTACTTATAAACCTTCGAATATTCTTTCTCTGAACTATTCGCTTATCTGTGACTATCTTTAATGCTCGGTTGTATTGAGAATCCAAATCTTTGGGCAACTAAAGTTGTTGTTCTACTTATCACGTTCACTTTCTTTTTTAGAAAACAGGGGTGAAATTGCATTCTCCAAGTTTCTACTGAACTATCTTTTATTTTGTTGGTAATTGTTTTATCAGTGTATTTTGTTTTACAGTACCGATCTATTTAAGCAGATTTATACTTAATCATATCCCAGAAGCTACATAGATAACACCCAGCTGTCCACCAGTTATTTCGGCGAAGTTCATCAGCCAGTTAGAATTAAGGAAAATAAGCTAAATCATCTGTGCCATACTAAGCTATTCTGGGAGGTCTCATCTGATGTTTAAACTTTCATTAAATAGAAGCCTGCGGGTAGCAGTGCGTAGTGGGTTAATGATATGGCTAATCCTTTGTTTTTAACCAAAATTATTTATGACAGAGGGGAATTAATACAAATTCACGGGACACAGCGAAATAAAAATCGTTTTCTTCTATCCTTTATTAACATAACAATGCCAAGTTTTGTTCGATTGGATACCCAACTGACTGCAAGTTAAGATGAATAGTAAAATCTGCGCTGAGCCAAGCCAGCAAAGGAAAGTCTAATATTGAACCAGGATCTGCACATCAGACTTTTTCTTGTAACTTCATATGTTGCACAGCTTCAGTTTGCATTCACAACAAAATCATTAAAATGAGCATGTTGGAGATGAGTCAGGAAACGTAAAAGGATAATTACTTTGGTGCAAAACTCAGGTGTGAAATTCCTCTGTTACTAAGGCACTTATCTTTGAATATCTCTGAGGATGAGTTAGAGTGAGAATCTGAAACTTCAGGCCAATAAACGCCACATTCCAGCGATCACATCGTTTTTCTTCTGAACTTAATTCATTATCTCGTTTGTCACTCTCTCTTTTCTATTTTTTTGAACATACTTCAATACTTCATTGCTCTCACGCCGTCATGGCGTAGAAAATATCAAATTGCGTAAAAAATCCAACTTCACTATCTTCAGTAAGAAACCTGTACATTTTCCTGTTAAAAAGGGAGGCACTTAAACTTTTGAAAACATATTAATTTTAACATGATCTCATTCGAATATCTTGTAATTAATTTAGGTACTGATTTTATCAGATTGGGTTTTAATATTGGAAAAGTTTATTTTGTCTAAATAAAAACATGCTGTTACAAATAAATTTATTATTATTTTTGATAAGATTCCACTAAGAAGCATGGATTAAAAGTTTCAAAATATGCTACCTGAACAGATAAGATGGATCAATATGTTTGAATCGATTAAGAGCTTTGTCAAAACTAGCCTAAGCAACTGAAGTTTGTCTTGGTGCTAATTATGTAAATAACAGTTGAATACAAAAGCTATTTTGGAACAATGAGGGTGCGGTGTATAAATCTTTCGGCCTCTTGCCGCTCACTATTCCCGCAACATTATTATTACTTATTGAGTCTAATAATAAGACGATAATTTTATGGCCTAATGCTGCACAGTGTCAACCGTCGGGTTAATGCTACTATGCTCATGTGTATTGTATAAGGATGCACTCCTGTCTTCAGGAATAGGAAATTTTAAAATCATAAAAACCCGTGGATTGCCGGTTTATCCTAAAACTATTTTTTTTACTTTTTAGAGGTTCTAAATTATATAGAAAATTGGAACTCTATATTAATATTAAATTTAAATAAATTCGAATGTTAATATCTCATCTATCGGCAGTAAAGGAAAGCAGTTACTAATGACATATAGATACATATTTTACAAAAATTCGTTTTTTTATTTTACCGATCACTGAACATACTCCCGGACTACGCACTTGTCTGCTAACTGCTTAAATTGCAGCCCCCTGTGTTGGGGCGGACACACAACTTATTACTTTAAAACCTTAACTCTTCTTAATCTGGGAAAAAGCTTCGCGTAAATTGTTGCTAGAGTACTCATTTAGGTTCAATTTTCTTTATTATTATCAACTGCTTTTGGACAATGGCCCCCTTGTAAACTTTTAAAAGCGAAAACTTCGAAAAGTACAAGCGTACTTTTCGCATCTGTATCTCACTTTGTGCTCACGCGGCAGAATAATAAGGCATTATTTCTCTGCGAAATATATGTTAATAACAAACGTGTGAAGTTGGTCGAGCATATATCTGTTTAAGTGATCGGCGGATATCACCAAGTTAACTTTTTCAAGAATATTCTTGCGGTCTTATGTTTTGCTTTTTTCATTTTCGTGCGGCAAAATAAAGTTCTAACGTTATAACTAATGGAGCTTACGTGGACGTTCTGTTGAAATAGTAACAAAATGCAATTATAAAAGAAAAGCAGGTTTTTGGCGCTTTTACTTGTGGCGCATTTAGTCAAATGCCTCCTGTCAATTTTCATTACCAAGCCCATATCTCATATTTCTATTTTGAGTGCTCAGTAGTTTTAAAATACCACTGCTGGCTTTTAGCGTAGGCGTTCGCATGCTCTAAATTAGATGGTTTTACCTGAGGATCCTGGTGCTATTTGCGTGATTATTGGAGCAACTAAAAAAAGAACCGAGGCGGAAACCGGAAGATTTGGATTGGCAAATAAGACTTTACTACCTATTTTGAGCGCACTATTAGTCGATAAGCATCTATAATCAAACCAATCCAGTTTTCTAAGCACAACTTCAAAGGGAAGTATTAAAAAGAGTCATTTGTGTTGTTATCCAGGCCTACTGCTAAATAATTAGCTAGAAATTCATTATATAATCAGATTATTTTTTGGAAATTCGCATGTGCATTTGACACTTTATCATTTTTTTTCAAAAGTCCAACATAAGACTAAAAGACTGATATAATTTCTATATCTACCGGAAAGCTATGAGCAGGCTGTTGATCGAGGGCTAAAGAGTGTGGGATGGAACTACAAGATTTGGAAACTACCAGATGTAAGGGATAGAGTTGACCTTTATCAGCTGTGAATACGAGTGGAGAAGTAAGAGAGCAGCCATCGATACAAAATAAGTCTACTATGGCGGATGTTGTGCTT
This sequence comes from Schistocephalus solidus, assembly GCA_017591395.1. Lineage (NCBI taxonomy): Eukaryota > Metazoa > Platyhelminthes > Cestoda > Diphyllobothriidea > Diphyllobothriidae > Schistocephalus > Schistocephalus solidus. Next base: position 28,929 of record WEDG01003590.1, on the reverse strand, counting down.
TTGTTGTGATTCATCGTATCGGAGGTTGAACGGCTAATAAAATGGGCCTATAGGCTGCCATCAGTGCATCATCCGTTCGCGTTACGACCATGCAATACCTTGCCACTCAAAACTTGTTGCTATTAGGTACATACATTCTTATAGTCCCCTAGCACTCCCAGCACCGTAGGCTTTGAGTCCACTTACCACACGCCTAGAGTACAACTCAGCTACATCTCGTCTATTCCTAGATCGACCTTCAATTATTGGGCGGGTAAACAGGACTGTTTCTTATTTTGACAAAGGGCAGTTCATTGTGAACAGTTTGCAACTTCATGAGAAAATTTCAGATTTATCAAAACCTGTCTATTTATAACGTCACATCGAACCACCATCTACCACTGCACACTTAAAATTTGGGCTTTTGGTTAAAGATACAGAAGTAAGTTGATAGCATTTCTAAATATGTCCCTTTTTCATACTTAAAGGCAGAATGAATTATTTATGACGCAGTGGAAACATTGAATTCAATTCTAGCTGCAACAAGTCTATGAGCTTTTAAGCCCACGACGCCATTTGAGAAAACAATAGTACAGCCCTGTAAGATAGTAAAATCGGTTAATTATATGAATCTTATCGACTGTTACGTGAGCAATAATTAATAATGTTTGAAGGAACGACAACCAGTGTTTGATTATTTTGAGCAGTAAGACATTTTATACCAGAAGGCCTTCGTCACCCATGGTTTAAAGAGCCTGTTATAGTGAACACTTATATGGACAAATTACAATGCAAGAAACTATTTTGGATTTTCCAAAGTCATTAGATTTCTCGCAAAGTGATGGCACATCTGCTGTTGAACAAATTTACAAATCAATACAGAGGCCTTGGTCTGCAATGCCCCAAGGTCAACTGTGGTTCCCCCAAGTTTGGCGATAGAATTCGATTGATTCAGAATAATGAACAAATTAGAAATGGCTCTAATACTCTTTTAGCTTTTGTCGGCATACCTAGCAAACCTTTTCCGGTTTTATTCCCAGCTTTGGTGTTTTTAAACGAGGCAAACAAAGCAGGCAAAATGAGGCAGCACATGACATTTATAGTTAATAGAAACGCGCTGGTAAGTGAAAAATTACGCATACCATGCGGTTTTTGTAGGAAACGCAGTCCCGCTTGATCCTTTTCGAGCATTTGCTTCGTTCTTTGCCGGTCTGCTGACTGGACTTGCGCAAAGATTAGAGTTACCTCAGTGCGATTGCCACGGGAGATTAGTAAATGCTAGATCGTTGGTGGTAAGTGCTTTTAATGGCCTGCAGACGCTTTCGACATGAACAAATGAGAAATAATGAGTTGGCAAATTAGGATCGGCAGATTATTAATTTGCTGGAGCGCATGGAGTTATGACTCAGTAAAGACCCAATACTTTTCCGTGGGCGTTCACAAAACATGCTTCGGATTTAAGAAATATGTCCATTGGAACGTTTTCGTGCGTTCTGTCCTTGAAAGTATTACGGACTAGACATCAGCGAGTCTACTGGTCCACAGCAGTCCATACCGAACCAGGTGAAACAGTTGTTGATGAGGCACCATATAACTCGGGTGTTTGAATTAGAAAGACCCTGAGCTGAAGTTCAGACATCCAGTTGCATGTCACGTGGTCCCGTGGGTGAAGGGAGGCCGTGCAACTTGTCACATAGGATTGTACAAGACCTGGCAGACCGAGAAATGGCTTTGACCTCAACACTGGTAAGCGTAGTTTCGGTTAGAAGAGGTGGATGCTGCCTTTCGGTCATGCATTTTAAGTCCATGAAAGGACAAGCAATAGAAGTAACACCATAATTTGAAAGATTATCAGCATTTTGGATTGAAATTTCCTAAATAATGCCATATTCTGAGAAATAAAATTGTGATGGCAAGGCTCGCTGGGAAAAACCTTGTCAGTAGAAGCGAAAAGACCCTAAACATACTGGAAGTGCGTTCGTCAAACATCCCAAAGAGGTTTTTTCTCAACGTAAATGCAGCATTTTTTTCCTTTCGGCAAAGTTTGGAAAACGTCTGATGACGAAAGCTCGTGCAATGTGTTCTCAACCAAAGTGTTGTAGTAAGTTTGTGGAGGTGTCCGCTTAGTGGAATAGGAAACAGATGTTCGATTGCTGGTTGAGATCTGTTGCTGCTAACTGGCTTCAGTAAAAATAGTGTTAGAACATATGATAGGGTAATTTTGATCACATCAATCTTGTCCACACGTTAGAAGGCCCCCACAGCTATCTCCGGGCGATAAAATTGCAGTTGTTGTGGCGTAAAAGAGTACTGAGGGGGTAGTATCAATTGAGTGCTATGGAGAACGAAACGCCGGCAAACATTTCCAATGCTCCGACAATTGCATACTTGCCAAAAGAATTGAATGTATGAAACTAGCAAGTAGCTGAAACTAGGGCAGGAGTTTATGAAAGTCGGAAACGCACTGGATGCATCAAAGAGCAAGCCTTTTGTAAAAATGAGACTGTATTAGCAATGCTCACGTTCGCTGGAACTAAGAAATAAAAGATTTTCTACATAAAAACAACCTTATTCATGAAAATGTGAGGTGACTGGGCAGAGTTCCAAATACAAATAGACTTTAGAATATGCTCAAGAAGACCGCCGAACTGATTATTACATTCGTGGCAGCTAAACGATATGGAGCACTGAAGATAGTTATCTTTTACTTACATTCACATGCATAGCTAATGTTTACTCCGTAGGTGAAACGATAAAATGGAGCGGAATTTTAGAAATTCCTGGATGGAAAATGAAGTGGTTTTAACCGAAAAAATGAATAAATAAATATCAGTGGATGGCTAATTGTATGGAACTTGACATCAGAGAGAGTAACCAGAAAGGACAAAGAATGGGCACCATTAAACCCGATGTGAATATTAGCAATTGTAAATATTCAGCGATGGAAATGCCGCAAACTAAGGTCTTAATTGAGAGATTTTTTACCGATGAAGATTACCGACAAAGAGAAGGGAGAGTTACATAATCATTTCTAGTATTACCGGACATTTTGATTAAATTCTTATTAACTGCGTTGAGACTTCTGATCAACTGTAAATGGCAGATCAAACTAACAGCGTCACCAAAAAGAGACAGCCAATATTACTGTCAAAAAATACAGAAAAGGTGATTTGGGAAATTTGGGCAGATAGAATTCATCGGTGTTACTGACCAGCAAACAAGTCTTTCATTGAGAAAATCTATGAACCACGTAGAGTGCGGTAAGGATAGGCGTCGGAAGCAAAGGTATGCTGGTACATACAAAAGGTCTTGGGGCTAAGCCAGCCTGAAACTGTAATGACAGATCTGTGGTTCAAACGTACTGGAAAACTTTACCAATGAGAAGCAAGGGTGGTGCAAATGTGAAATTTTTCACGGGTGAGGACGTGTACATATTTTACAATTTCTTTGAGGATGGGCGCGTTTTATATGTTAAGGCACGGTTAGGCTACTTTTGGGGCAAGTGCAACGAGGCTGCTAGTTACGAATTCTCGAAGATGCAGTTAACAGTGTCCGTCAGCATTCAGAAAACGGAGGTAAGTATGCCTATGTACTAAGATATTATGAGCATAAGTTAGCTCAATTCGGAAGAAAAATGCAGCAAATTTATGTCATTCACTTTCGTCCTTATGGCAGCTGTTGAAGCTATATACAATTCTGTGTATGCTAAGTATAACCAACTTCGTTCTTAGGAATGGAATGTGCCAAACAGTTTGGTTCAATTGGCAGGTTCTGTTCTGATGGTGAAAGTCACCTTTAGAATGGCATTTACTAGCATTTAATGTCATAAGGCCCGATAGCGATGTCTGTTGGCAGAACAGCCAAGGTTTTGTATTGTCCTCTATCTAGCGTTTGTCGCAAGACAAAAAGAGATTTCCTTGAGCGAGGCCAAGCCGCAACGTCGCTGACAAAAGCGGATGGTAGTTTGAAAGAGCTGATGCTAGTTATCGGCTGCTTAGTAGATTCGTTAGTCATGACTATGTCAAGTCAGTTGGACGTTAGATAACTAAATTATGTGACTAACGCGTGGTCGTGGAACGGTAAGCGAGCTACCGCCACTGATGGAAAGGAATTAAGCCAACATAGGTAGCAAATAATATGCGAGTAAAGGCATGCAAACGACTAAGGAGTTGTGCGGGAATTAATCCAGGCGAAGTCTATTAGGTCTATCAACGGAGCAGGCAGGCGCAATGAAAAATAATCTCAGAGTGGAAGAAAATACACGGGTTTATTTTCTAAAGAAAAGAATAAGTAACAAAGACCAGTCAACGCTCTTTATATGAGAAGAACATCATAAGATAGGACGTGGTAGCTTGAGGAAATATTTGTTCTTTTAAGTAGTGAACGGTTAAGAGACAGTGTTTGCCCGCTACAACAAAATAAACGGTTTATGAAACCTAATTCTCACTCTTGATGAGTGGTGCCCCGTTAAAAACCAGTAAGGTTACTGTTTAGGAATAATGAAAATTACAACTAGTGACAGGAGCACTGGGAAGCCACAGGACGCCAATAAGATGTGCAGGTTTAATCTGTGATACTGAATATATTTCCCTCTACCGTCTTTTTTCAAGGATTGTCAAACCAGAAAATATAACAGTGTTTTATATGAGAGTCGATGTAGGTAACCTAACTGCAATCCGATTATTCCAGTGTTACCTCAAGTGCATACGATTCATGGGAACAAATCTGAACATTCAACTTATCTAATTAATACAAAGGACAGTTTTTTTAACTCCTCCGCAGCTAAAATTGACATTTCTTTGGTACTGAGGGCGTTCCCTGATAGCACCACGGGACATACTTATCCCGCTGTGCTTCTGAGCCCTCACACTCTCTTGAGTCCCGCAAGCAGCCGCACATCGGCCGGTGATTTAAAGAGAAAGACAATACGGACAAAGACCAGAGGGGACTGGAATTGGCATTTCTGGCTTATAAGTCGTAATCAGCCAACCATACCGACCGCAGGTTTTCCAATAGCTGAAACTCGAACTCGTGATCGGTTGGTTGGAAATATGGCATCCTTACCACTGAGCCATGAAAGGTGATCGGTGAGCGACCCAATACCACTATTAACACACCCTTTCACAATGACAGGCCAACCAACCTGTACCTCAATGATTATGGAGTTGGACTGCTAAACAATTGGTCACGATTTCCAGCTTCAAGAGTTGTAAAACCAGGGTTTGGTTTTGTTTGACTGATGACGATTTATAAGCCAGAAATGGTCATCAAAGTTTCCTTTAACATTAAATACTCCTTTTCTAGATCACTACGGCAAGCATCAATTCGGTTACGTTAATGAGACCTATAATCTTATGGTTCAGCAGAACCAGTCGCGTACAGTTGATTGATTTTTATAAAGTAGGAAGTCATTTTTCACGACACGTTTCACCTACGTGATTCTCAAATTCAATTTCAAATCTGTTTTCGATATGGAAGATGTGTTAAAATCTCCTTGCTTTTCTGTGCTTGCACAAAACAGCAGAAATTTAACTTCAATCGCCCCCTATGCATGCATTCATCGAGGCTAAAAATAGGAAGTAGATTGTCATGCCAACTTACTGCTTCTTTTTCGTCCTTTTAGCTTCCTCTTATGCAGTTACGTACATACGTTTGTAAGTGTTTGATAAAAATGTCAACTAATTAACCGTATTTAATTTTATACATCAAAAAAACTGCCCTAATATGGCGCATACAATCTTTAAAGTTGTGGAAAATGAAATCACCTGAGTGGTTACATGGTCAACCATAACCCGTTATAGGTTTTCGATATTTATACGTTGCCCACGACACCCATTTTCAAATATTTTTGAATATTACTAACCAACTCACATCTTTCGTACATATGCCTTATGTTTGAACCTTGCCTTACATGAAAAAGAAACATGGCATACAATGAGGTCCAAACTACTGTAATCAATATATTTATATATTGAAATATGGGCATCCCAAGAAAAGGTAAAATTCTTTTTAAAAATGTTAACTTTTATTCGTAAATTTTTTAAACTAGTCCCATAGTTCATCATCCGACTTTGGGATTTTTAAAGGAAGAATTGATTAATTAACCCTGCCCTACAGAGGATTCTTCAGTTGGGTGATGTTTGCACCTATATGCAGGAAATGCTGATAATCAAAACGATGAGCGATTGGTGTGATTTGTCGTTCTAAATGCCTGCCCAATACAGTATAATTTTAGTTGTCACCTTTTTCAACCCATCGTGATTAATTTTGTGCTGTCAGATTCGATGCTTGTTTTATTTTTGTTTTTACTCATTTTCCCAAGCTCGTTACAATGGGATATATGTCTTTTAGAACATCCCTACCAAAATGCGTAATAAATAACCGTTTTATGCCGCGTTTTTTCTTGGAAGATCTGCCTTCACGCCGCCAAGAGATTGCCTATAGTACACTCTGACACGTAATCCCGTTTCCAGGGGAAGTAGGATAGCCTTATTATCCAATAACAAACGTTATATTTTGATAAAAAGGCTTTATTTGCACGCTGGCACCTATACATACTGGTTCTTTTTATTTGAATCAACTTTTCTCATTTTTTTAGTTGCAAATCTGGATACTCATAAGCTTCTCAAGTGAAAAAATTTACATTCTCATTTTATTCCTGCATAACATTTTTCCAGCGATTAGTTGAATAACGTCAAAATTTCGGTAATTATCACAGAAGATTCCCTTTCTCATGAAATGTCTACCGATGTGCTGTAAGGTGTTTTCGATTTAAAATAAATAACATAACCAGTGCTGTCGTATTGATTACGTGCAACTTAAGCCCAGGATAATTCAGTCAGAGTAGAATGTCAAATTTTGGAAGAGTTTCTTTTTAACCGCCGCAAAAAGTAAATTTTTTGAAAAATGCCTACGCAATTATTATGCCATTTTCTCAGTGATTTTCGAGTTTCTACTTATTTCAAGTATATTTTAGAGAATAAATGCATACAAATATTATTTATTTTATTCAATTGATACAAAATGACGTCTGCTTCAAAGGTTATACATGAAGCAAGAGTACGCTTCTGCTTTAAAAAGTTTCTTATCATGAAATTGTTAAAGACTTTGAAGTGTTTATCCGTACTTCATTGTATCTGTCAATTTATTAATGTTGCCTAAAATGTAGAGACCATGATCCAAATCCATTACATTTTATAAGAATACTGTGACCTTTTATTCATACTGTTCAGAAATTTGTGATTTTTGCTTTCAGGGAATCTATACAGTATGTAGTTTGGGAACCACTAATTCAAGTGTAACTGACAGTAGGGTTTGAATTTATTCAGTAACCGAAAGATGCCCTTTCTTAAGGTTTAAAATTTGAAAAATATGTTGGTTGCTATCAAATGCGTATAAAAAAATACTATGTGTTTGACAGTTCTCTGTAAAATATATCTGAATTAATAAGAGCATCTAAACTAAATGAAAAAATTGCATACTATTTAAGTAGTTATATTGCACATGATTTACATTTTGAAGGTTTCAGAAAGAAGCTCTTTCAAAAGCTGGCGTCCTACTGTGATTGAATTATCTTGGAATTATGCTGCTCGATATTACCTACGACAGCAAATTAAGTAATTTTGAGAACCACAAACACATTTCAGAATTGCATTGAATATTTCATGAGGTAGTGAATTTCCTGTACTTATATAATCCCGTAAACAGTGCACGGAAATAGGAACACCCACCAAGTGATAAAGATGGCTCTGCGCATAATTCTAGAAAGGGTATATATTCTCATGCCCTGACCCTAAACCCTAACTCTACAGCTAACGCTTACCCTAATCTTAATCTTAAACCTACCCCAACAGTAGCATTAAGCGTAATGTTAATTATATCTAAACTTAATCCTTCGTTCTCTAACCATTGGCGAGAAATCACCGGTACTACGAGTGGTTCCTGTCCTCAGGTCGTGTTTAGGAGGCCATACAAGTAAGGATTACCGAGATTTCCTGGTCGTATTAATTCCACAAGCTTGACAAAATGTCGTTGTTACAAAAAAATCGTTTAAGTCAATGGAATTCCTGAATATTTCCAACAGTGGATACATCCTAACAGTTGGACATCCAATCGAAAGGCCTTTTCATTCGCTATTACTTGTTATTTTTAAACGGTCCTTTGCGTCCTTTGTAGCGGTGTACTTTAAAGGTCTCCAACTAAATTAACTTGTTGTTTGCTAGACCCAGAAGCCAAAGTCCCAAAAACCTGCTATTACTCAGCTGCTCCCCAGCAGGCGGTAACGTGCCAGGTCCAAGGCGTTGCCGCCAACTTTTACCAGTGGGCACCACCTGCCTTGTAGTAAATTCTTCGTTAACTAATAAAGCAAAGCTGGACAAAGCTTAGAAGGGCATTGCAAGCTACACCCCCTTTTGGGCTGCATTAGATTTGTATTGGTCGACGCCTGCAACACCTGTCAGCTGCTGTCCACTGAAAAAACAGAGGTTTAGCTATTTTGCTGAAAATGAATAACCATTTTTCAGGAGGCTCCTTTTTAACTGAAAACAGTTCATCGTTATGAGACAGCTTATGAAACAGTTTATCGGTGGATAACAGTGAGAATTTTTGAGCATTTTGTAAGATTAGATGCAGGTTTCAATTTTGGCGAACTCCCCGCATATTGCAGTAAAAACCAATTTGGCATGGGCACGTTATACTTTTGCCTTGTTTGAACAGTATTGGGATGCACAATAACAGATCCCGAATGCTGCTTACCTTTTTTATTAGTTGAAATTCCAATTAATACTTCCCAGTATTTTAAAAACTGTAATTTTGGCCGTTATGCCTACCTGTAAATCCTTTGCGGAACCTGCGTGCATTATACAATTTGGGTAAGTTCTGACCTCACTAAAAATGTGACTTGCTTTAGTTAACCGAATTCCATGTCTGGCATAAGCGATAAAGGATTAATACTTTGACGCGTGCTGTATCAGCTCGTTGGGTAAAAACACAAATTCGAATCAATGCAGGTCTTGAAAAGGATTATTAAGAGCCTGGGAAAGTAAAGATAGATATTTTATTAAAAATAAGCCAGGAGTTTGAAACATTTTTTCAGTACTTTTAAATATAATTTCTTCAGAAGTAGAAGATGACCCACTTTCGAAATTCAAATAGCCAAGGGTATTGTTACGAGAAGTTCATTATGACGAAGTCCATAATAATCGATGCAATGAAACCCTGAATATGACCTGTCCAGTGAAGAATTTCAGTGGCATTCCCTTAAGGGGCATGCGCGGCTGGGACATATTCATTTTTGTATAAAGTCAGCAAAGATACTGTTTGCGGCGCACCTCATGAAACGCGATAACACAAACGGAAATAATCATTTTAGGGCACCTCAAACGTTACACAATTGGCTTATTTGCTTAGGTCCTTCCGAAAACTATTCTTTTTCATGTGGAATATGTGTCTAGGTAATTTTATTAGATAAACGTTGTACCCATTTGAGCGGAACTCTGCGTTACGTAAATTTCGTGCAATTTCCTGATTGTCGCAGACTTATTTTGCTCATTCAAGCGCACTTTTCTTTGAGAGGAGACTAATTTAATCTCGAGAATTTCAGCAAGCAATAACTGTTGCACTTAAAAGTTGTTTTTTTGCTTCCGCATAAACCAAGAGAAGCAGGATGTAAAAAACAGGTAACACTTAGAAAACCATACATTTAGTTGTTTTTATTAATTAAGGTTTGTAAATTGGTGTGCTTCGTGCGCTTAAATGCAATAACAATGCCCACAAGCATTGCTCGGTTTTAACGTACCGTGTTTTTTTCTGGTCACTTTTGAATACATTAAAAACCATAAGCTATTCATCCACGCTCTCGAACTTGACTTATTCCACCATCTCCTAAAACTACAGTATTATTTTCCGGAATAAACGTTTTCTTGATGTGCGAGCAATTTTATGCTTGGGATTACACTATTAACCCTATGCAAATGTATTAGTCCTTGACCGTCTTATTAACACTTGACCTTGGAAAAATCTTTGTTCCTTTGACCCCTCTACCATTGAAATCAAGGAAAATCCATGTTATTTAAAATGTGGAATCCCAAACAATATAAAAACGTAAAACGTATGTGGATTCCGCGCCAAAAGAGCACGACACACTTGGGCAACCCTTATGCACTTAACTTTGTACCAGATTTCATATGATTCTGATTCTTGGAGGACAATTTGTGCAAACCATTTGCAGCATGATTGTTCTTAAGTCATTTGATTTAGTAAGTTATGTGTGTGGAATGGTAGTATGTCCTTCTAAAACGCGTATCGACTTATTTCCTAAGAACATACTCGTTTTTTGGTATTTTTACTTTTCTTCAGAATATCGTTAGTTCTAATCAACGAAATAAGATTTTAAATATCGGTCTTGTGTTTTCATTTAACTGGATGTCGTAATTTGTTAATTTGAAATTCTTAGGGATGTCTTCAGACTAGATTCAGGCTAGTTAGTGAATTTTCATCAAGTAAGGCTCATTTGTGAAAAGTCCGAGGCCGGCGAGTTTTCAAATGGATTATTCGAATTTGCCAAAGCCCCTATATTGTAGGCGTTAGTTTGCAAACTTTATGTGTCTTATGTATGCACGGTTTCGGTTATCTAAGGGAGAACCAATGAGCGTACGAAAGGCATTATTTCACAGGTTCACTGAATGCATCAGCTTTAGGTGTCGGTTGAAGTCAACGGGTGAGTGAAGCCCATAAGAACTACAGCACTGTTGTAAAATAGTCTAAGTGTTTAGCTAAGTGATTAGTGGTCCGAAAGTCCAGGAGATACCAGAAAAAAATAGGGTACAGAACTCTGCCATGGATTAACCAACCATAATGCGGTCAACAGTCGAAATGGTTCTTTGGTGCGTTTGATGTATTTACTGTGTGCAAAGGAGAGCAATGTCTCCAAACTATGGAGTGGAGGGCAAAAACTGTTCCGTTGCTTCGTCTGGGCACTGTATGCGCCATGTTCGGAGGCGTACTACAGGGTTAAAAAACTGTCCTGGGAAGTAATTCTGCTTTATGGTGTGAAAGCAACACTGGGGGTTTGCGCTTTAACTAGTCAATAGTGAGGCAGACTTGGGCAGCATCTTATGCACGCTGTTTATGCCTCATCCAGCAGACTCCAGGGAGACAACGATATCAAGACGACCGAGGCGAGGGGGGCTCGGTTAAAATGGCTTACAAGGCGAAACAGTCACCTGTGCACGTTACACGCGACGTGGTACCCGAAATGTGCTAAGCTATCACTGAGAACGGTTCGCATCTCACGGCCATGAGTTTATCATAAAGGCAACATTAAAAAGGGACTACTAAGCCGGACGCAGTCTGCCAACTAATCACCCCACATACATACAAATTATTGAACCTGCGAATCAATTTATCTCTTCAGTGGCCAATCTTCCAAACCCTAACTGCTCGCATATCGTGATATATACAAACGCGTTAGATTTATTATACTAAAAATTGCGTTGGTGCTAGGTGGGGATGGATTCCCTAAGTTTGACCTCAGTATCTCTTCCCTCTTTCGTGAACCAGTCGAAGTTTCATCCCCTTCATTCAGCTGGGGATGAAAGTGGACGCCGTAACTCACAGATATTGACAGCCCGTCTACTTCTATCACACGTGATCTGGCTGCTTTCTCGTGTACCAGGGTTTACCAAAGAACCTGCTTCCCACTTACGGGAACTGGGCGTGTTCTGGCATATGACACTGTATTGTGCATAACAGCGACGATCCAGCGCATCATTTGATTGCTGCCGGTAAAATGACCTGACGGATCAGGCACGTGACGTGGAGGGGCTTAAAACGTATGCGGCCCAGGAATGTGGTTGTAGCAGTTAGGGCATGGTTTAATGCTGAAGTATTGGCACTCCTGCTACTGGAATTCCAGTCCCACTTAAACCAGGCCATCTACGCGTGTCATTTCATTGCTATAGGTAGCAGGCTACACCAAAGAGTGTGCTTCCCAAATACAAGAGAGCGGAATATTCTGTGTCTTTAATGGGTGGTGCGTGTCGGGTGACTATGCGGGCTGCTATGGAAAGGTGTGGATGGTATAGTTGAACAGTTGCGTTTTACCGCAGAATTTCATGGATGTGCATATAGACAAATAGGTACATTTGCCAACCGAAAATCCTTGATTAGCTTGGGCGGTGTTACGGATGCAAAGGGTGTAAAATGTGACTCCTGGCATTGGCACTACAGTTATAATATAATGGACGACCAAGTGACCGACGAGGTCAGTGTATGAAACAATAGGGCTTTGAAATTACGAACCAGATAGGAACGTGGCCACTGGTTAAAGAGATCCAACGAGGCCAATCTGGGCCGGAAACGCCCTTTGAGGTTGTAGACACTATGGCAGAGGTTGAGTTCTGGTGTCAAGGAGCGCTAGTGCATAAATCAAGCGAAATTCTTCCTTTGCCTTAACGGCAGCTATGCAGTTGACTTCGAAGAGGGCTGTTTCAAACGGTATGGCAGTACGTCATACCCTTAGATCCAAAACGTGATCCTCTTACGTGCCTCAGTTGAGTTGCAGGTGATTTAGGAAGGCCCTTTAAACGTCCTTTTACCGGCGCGTTTCTCTGCTTTGTTTGTTAATACCCATATTCCCATCGCCTTAAAATAGCCACATGACCATATACCAATTATCCAATCTCACAATGTAGTTGACTTAGAATCGTGGGGTTGTTGAGGATATCGGTTGTGTCCAGGGATGTCAACGGCTGGGGTCATTTCCTGCCACTTTATTTTTAGTAGTGAGGCAGCTGAGGTGAAAACAGTTATTTGTTTACGTTTTGTCTGCAAATAGTCAACGTGACAGAACCCATCCAGGGGCACCGTCAAGACAAAATCTCTGTACATATTCTGCTGTATGTTAGGTAGGAAGCCAAGACAATTGCCAGTGGAATGCTATAACCGACCGAAGATCCGACTGAATTGAATATCATACGTGCAATTTATTTCTCAATTTTTATTTTTCTTGGAATTGTATTTCCGAGGTGCCAGAGTTTTCACCGGCGGTGAGGTCAGTTCTACTGACATTGATACTGAGTTCGGCGAAGTCAATATTTGACGCCGTTTGGTGCAGAACCACTGTCATCTCTGTGCTGATAATCAGGCCGTATTTGGAGCAGCCAATGAAGAAGGGTCCTACACTTGGTCACATTTCCTCCTCCATTGTGTCATTTAGCTCGCAGTCATCGGCAGCCAGTGCGCAGGTGATGACTTTTGGCCTTGGATACTTTTGAACATGATTTTGGGTGACGGATGTTGAAAAGGTTTCAATTGGTTAGGTAGACTATTGACTAAGCCTAAAACTAAAACAAAGCTAAAATGGCACCATAAAGAAAGAGTTTGTTTTAGAACTTTTTTTTCTCTGTGCTAAGGATATTGACAGCGCCTAAAAGTTGCTATGTTACTAAAAGTATTATTAATAAATGTCTATCGCCACCCGTTCTGGATTGTAGTCATCCATCGACCTAGCGGAAAAATGGCACGGAATAGGACGGGAGCGAGTATGCAGCTATTCGCTATCTCATATATCGTCGCAGATTCTTCAGAATATGAATGGTTTCCTGTGATTTATTTCATCATCCTGCCGTGAAAATTTTTTTTATCTGAGTAACTCGCGATATATTCACATTTTAACACCATTCACTAGGCTCCACCGGATTTTACCGTGTCAAAGGCCTTCATATACCCTTGACGATAGACTGAAATTGATCGTTATTTTCTGACACTTTGCGGGCCGCAAAGATGATGTTTGTGCTTATGTGGCTGCCTGGGAATCCAAACTGCGCTCCTAGAAGAAGTTACTGTTCCAGATGCGTGTTCAGGTAACGGATGAAGATTCTGTCCGGGACGTTGGGAAGTGAAATGATTTGCGGTTATCAGGGAGTTGTCGGTTTTCCTTGTGTTTGTGGCTGTGCACGATGAAGCATCTTTCATATAGTAGGGGAAGTTTCTTGTTTCAACATCTCGTGGAACAGAGAAGTAAGCTTTTCCATGGGTTTTGGCCTTCGGGTTAGAATTGCGGCCGCTTTTTATGTTTTTCCATTGGACAGCTATGGCACTGTCCTGAAAGCTTCAAGGGGGAGAGTGGACGGCCGAAGTATACGTTTGCGTCTTTTTGAGGAAATCAATTGATGACCCCTTGGCATATTGTCAATGGGTCTTTGAGGATGTCCTAGGAATGGGCATCCGACTGTTCCAGAATTTGTGACTTCTGTGTTGGGAGAACTGTTCCTTCCGGCTCCGCAGTGGCTTATGGGTTTCGGAATATCTTGCTCGCCGCGATAAAATGTGTTCGCCCCACACGGTCGCCATATCTCTGATCTGCTTAGCTCTGTGAGTCAGCCAGTCTTTCTGCATATCAATTTCTGTTGTACTAGGCTTCGGCATCGAAAACTTGCGTCTTTATTGACATTTCTGTTAGTGGTTTGTCCCTACATGGAACCACGCAATAGCTGCGCTTGATTATTGCGAGCGGTAGATCAGGGCCCAATGGGCTTTATGGTGAAGGCACACTCATAAAAATATAATGTATGATATGGTGCCACGCCTTATTGCAAGCTCACACAGCACCAGCAACCTGCGCTATGTTCCCCCTCCGGTCATCTTCACCCTGTCATGATACCGGTTTCACGTAAAGAGGCAGGAGAAAGTCTGGCAGACGGGTCGCATGTTTTCTTTCAATATAAACTTATTCATGTCTAAGTCACCGTCCCTGCACCCCCCTTACTCTAAGTATACTCCGAACATAATCGGTAAATACGGTCGAACTATGGTGCTGCTCTGAGAGGAAAGCGTAGATTTCTTTGCAATTTTCACCCAACCATCACTAGTGTTAATGGTGTGTGCAGCCAGTGGTTACAATCATAGTGGCTGATTGGTAGTTTTCAGTTCCCTACACTGTGTTTTTTAACTGGTACGCCCCTTAATTTTTTTTCATTTCTTGCAATTTGGATTTTGTGCATCTGCTCAATGGGACCGACGCTCAGCCGTATAAAGAAATACCGTATCCACGTTAACTCAACGTGACTTAACCTGCGATTGCCTGAGCAGTTCAGGTCGGAGCCTCATCTTGGAGGGGACAAGGCGCTGACCCATCCAGCTGTCAGCACCACGCACCAACATAGTCATAAGTTCGTCACGATGTTCTCCCGCACCAGAAGATGGAAGAAAGTGTTGGTTAGGAGAATATTTTGCTGGGTGCAGTCCGAGAGATGGAGAAGGTTATTGATGTTGCAGTTGCTAGCCCCATAGTGACCCAGCACGGCCTCGTTGGCAGAATTGTCTGGGCCGACGCGGAAAATTACGATAATCGCCTTCGGCGCAGGTGCTAGGAGGGAGGCAGGTCTTCGTAGAACTTGTTATTTACGTTAGCTGTGTCGGTCATTGAGGGTGCATAAGCACAGGCATGGCGGAAACATTTTTCCCATGGAGCAGTAGCCTTATGTAAATGAGACGCTCATTGACGTCCTGTGGCAGTAAAGACATGTGATTCTCGGCTTCATTTTTAATGGCGATGGTATCCTGTCACTCTACTTTTGAAAAACAAGCTCCAGATGATGGCGTATCCGTCACCCACTTCCTCCCATTGCCTCTATTTAGAGAAACTGCTTTCACTGAAAACCGCAATATTCTGCTTGTAAAGAGCCATTTTGCAGGTGATCGGAGCCATCCTCATCTCAGAACGGTTTGCGCTTGGGTTATTTAAAATGTAATGAACACTCCAGATTGCCAGATTGAGCCGTATTACTGTGCAGACTAGGAAGTTAAACGGGTAAGTAAATTGTGGTTGTTCTTTTTGTAGTAATTCAACACTTTTTACGTCAAACTGGTATGGAACACGTACTGACCGTGTGTAATATCAGCATTTGGGGCACGTTACCAGCTCCTTCTCCCGTGGGCGGATAAGGAGGCTTACTCCTAAATAGGGCCGCTTATTCATACCAAGCGGTTGTCATATTCTACCATGGATCATTCAGTATCAGTATCAGTATATTTGGGTTAGAGGTAGGTTAGTTACTTTTGAATTCCCGAATTGAAAATGTGAGTAGTGGAATCAAAAAATAGTATCTCGGGCTGTTGACAAGACCAATTGATATGAGCCAACTGCGTGGAACATGGTCGAAAAAGAGCAGACAGTGAAAAAAGCTCCTGGTGATATTTAGGAGAAAAAACTGTCGCCCTTGGGGGTGTTTAACGGGGCGCATCGTGGAGGTCACCTGGATCATCACCGAAGTGTAGAAGATGCAGTCAGACACCCCCTTACTGGTTGCAGAACCCGTCGAGTGATTTCAAGGCAGATCATCCTTTTTCCGTTGCGGTTCAAACAAAGGGAGAACGTTCATAGGCCGCATGGACTATGACCACCAGGTTCGGCTGATGCGAAAACTCACGGTGTTACCAAGGTGTGCCGATAGTTAAGCAGGGAAGACCTAGGGGACCTCCGCATGGGAATTATGGGAGAGTGCGAGCACTCGAATAAAAATAATAAACAAAAAGAAATGTTACTTACATATAGCTAGTAGTACTCTAAATACCTTATTTTCTGACGTCACCATTGCGCTTTCAGTTCGGGTTGTGGCTCGCACCATTATATCGACCTAAGCCCTTTGTCCTTCACGTGCTCTGATGGAGAAGAGGACATGTTGTGTGAGGAGTGCCTTCAGGGTCTTTTGCAGAAAAACATAATCGGACATGATGATTGAACAGTGCTCCACTTAATTCCTGGTGCGTGTGGGTCGTCCATAATCATGACATTAGGTTGACTGGATAATTTTCTAATTGTTCCAACAAGTGGGTGTCTGCAACTCGGTCTATCCTAGGTGCCCGATAGACAGTTTGGACATCCAGACATGGAGAGCCAAGAGCCTTGATGGTCAACCATATGGCTTTCGTGCTGCACACAAACTTGCTCGTCTGGTCAGACACCATTAGCACCTCTTTCACATGTAAAATTATTCCACCACCCTGTCGGTTTTCTCTGTCCTTCCGATATGTTTGGTATACAGACAATGTTATTTCGCTATCTTGAATACTGCCCGACAGTCAGGTTTCGGTTACTGCTATGACATCCGGAAAAACTTCGGCAAGACAAATTTTTAACTAATCAAGTTTTCTTAAAAGGCTTTGGGCATTGGTGCATAAGCACGTCAATTTTGTGCCAACCAAAGTTCCTGTTGCGTTTGTCAATTTTATTGGCCTTACTGTGTCTCTTCTGACGTCAATAGCATATGAATTTTCCGTTTCATGTTGAGTTTCGGTAACTCAGGTTTCCACAGTGAGAACGCTGGGTGTGACGGACTCAGTTCTGTCATCTATTTGGGCAATTGGTTGCCTGATGTTTTGGCGTTAGTGAGGCGGCTTCCGTTGTCCTTAATACAATTGGTTGGTTCAATGGAAAATTCCTATTCTGTTGAACTACCTTTCCCTTCAAAAAAGCCAGATTGTGTTCACTAGCCTTCATTCTTGATTGTAGTTCCAATTAAATTTACCAGCGTTACAGCCTTTCCGCAGGGGAGCGGTCCGGTTGAAAAAACCTCTGTATGCGAGTGACGGAGGTTGGTTTTTGAATAAGATCACCTTGATTCGGTCTTTGCTCTCTAGCATAATTTTGTGAGGTCGCATTCGCGGCGTTCCTAGGCTGTCTTCACCCTTTTTGCCGATACGAAAGGCTTAAATTATTTTTATTTCCACGCCTGGTGGGAGAAACTGGTTTAGCAGGCCATTAAACGGAGCAAGGTCTTCAGCGACACGGTCTTCAGCGACACGGTCTCCGTCTCAACAGGCTTTCCTTCAAAAGAACTGTCATGACTGGTTGTGCTGCTAGCAACCAATTGCTTTGAGTTCATGAATTTTACAAACACTCGGTTAACGTATGTTCTCTTTTGAGCCTCTAACGAAAAATTCCGACAGCATTTTGATTATGGTGAGTATTTAAAGCAATATGAGCAACAAATGCGCCTACTTGTTCAACAACGCTTTAAAAAAAAACTAAAGACAGTATGGAGAATATTCCGGTACAACTCAGCCGTTTGGAGAGGTCGCAGGTCCTGGATAACTTATGATCTTCACGAAGTTTTATTCTTTTGGTTTAATGAGTGGGTGTCCGTTTTTATTGGTGCAGAGACTGCGTAGTCAAGTAAACTAAGTGTAACGAGCCCAAAACGCGTTTGCCACGACGCAGGAGGAAAGAAAGACCTTGCTATGTACAGTATACTAAAAGCCTAATAACCTATGGATAAGGGTAAACCAAGGTACAAAAATAATCTAAATCCAGAGGATTACTCTCAAGCTGAGATCCTGGGGGAACGAAAGACGGGCTGCAACGATGATTCCTGGTCGTGATGCTCGGCCGAAACGGTGGTCTAGGATTTCATTCCTCGCCTGTATTAATAATATCTCCATTGACAAGGTCAGATCCCATCGAGGATGATTGGTTAAGAGCATTGGGGAAGTGAAATTAAACAAACTTAAGCTAGTTATATTTTCCTTTCATTAACATTTAAAATATATTGTTATGTTATAAAACTTTAAAAGAAACCTTTATCATGTTTAAGTGCTAGACGTATAAATAGGATGAAGAATCGTGAGCGCGCCCCTTAAGGGGCACGTTTTCCAGAAGTTTCTATTGACGCGCGTGGTTCTAGAACTCTCTACCAGGAACACGTGGTTAGAATTTTCAACATTGCTTCCTTCTATAAAAGAACTCTGCTGTCCTCAGCCGCATCCTTTAGTTCGGTAGCCGGTCTGCCTTCAAGAGGTACCTCTACAAGTTTTTCAACTTGTTAGTCATTGTTGAAGACCTCGGGCAGTGCGTAGCCCCCTTCCGGAGGAACCTCTAGATAGTGCTCAACTACTTGCGTATCGTCCTTGTGATACAGGCTAGCGTGCATCTCCGAATGGTCAGCTTTCTCGCCTACATTATATCCTTGCTTAAGTTGGGTGAAATGAACGTATAACTCCTCAGAATACGGCCTGTCTTGGTAGCGGATGATTCAGGTCGTGCCTGACAGGACAAGAGTAAGGACGTAAGAACCAACCCATGCTTGATTAAATTTAGGTGGTACTCCAGCAGGCGCCGCAAAATTTCGCAACCATACGATATCTCCCGCCTGGTATGGGGTCTCATGCGCTAGACCGTCGTAATAAGTTTTCTCTTGTCGCTGCCCTTCCTGGAGATGTAGGCGAGCTTCCTCAAATGACACTCGAAGGGTTCTACTTAAGCGTGAAGCATATGTGTCTACGTATTCCATTCGATGCGCAGGCGGAGTTGCATCTCCCGGCCACATGTAAGAAAGAAAGGGGTATGACGTGTGGTGGCATTGACCGTGGATCGTTAGGCAAACATGCAGGCTGGTATAGCGTCATCACAGGTGGGTGTGGCACTCCTATCAATAAAGGCCCGAAAAAGCTAAGAAGGGTCCGGTTGGTCCTGTTGATTTGACCATTAACCTGGGGGGTGTTACGCCGTCGTAGGTGTTTTCTTTATTTTAATGAATTTGCAAAGCTCGAGTACGACAGCAATCATGACCCTCGACAGACCTAACTATTTAAAATGGCTCTGGTCACAGTGACTGCAGATGCATCAGGCAGGGAAACCACTTCTGCCATTTTGGTAAAGAAATCCACCATGACTAGAATGAACTTATATCCCTTAGTGGATGGTGCGATTGGTCCAAAAAGGTGAACCCCTACCCTCTCATTAGGATAACCTGTTCCAGTCGGCCGAAGGGTAGCTCTTAATGATATGTTGTATGACATTGAAGCCAAACAGAACTCGCACGACCGAATGACCTCCTGAATATCGCGTTTTTGGTTTGGCCAAAAAGAGCGTCATCGATAGGGCCCACTCGGTTTTGTGAATTCCGGAGTGGCCCAGTTCTGCATGCATCCTTTCCACTACGTCGTCCACCTTTGAAAGGGATAGCACAACACGCTTTTGAAACTGTTCGCTGTCACGGTAGGAAAGGACACTGTTCTCAATGAACAGTTTCTCCCAGTGGCTGTGGAGACATAGCGTTTCGTAGCTAAAGCCCACTAGCTCCAAGATGCTTAGGAGCCAGGCGTTGCGTACCTTCCTGTTGTAAATGGGGAAAATATGTTGATCGCCTCTCTGAGCTGCAGCCTCGAGTAGGCACTGGTCACTTCGTAAGGCGATGGCATTCACCATGAGGGCGATGCGGTTTCCTTGAGAGAACATCGGCATTTCTGTGCATTTCCCGGTAGGAATTTAGGTTCACATTTCTGACCTCTAAGGAATTTATTTTCTTCAAGAATTGTGGCCTACTGTTCACTCGATTAGCTTTCCGGTACCAGAAACTGGATTCCACTGAACGATAACTTCGTCCTCACAACTTTTCAACGGATTTCACAGAACGCGGACTTCCATCGAGTCGGCTCACCCTCGTGTCGACTGTTTGAGAACCGAGACAAGCAACTTCTTCAAAGGCTGAGTTACTCTACTAAAATTATTCGTTGAATGCATCATATTTCTAACATACTTGATAAAGATATCTCTTCCGAATTCATCTACTACTGTATTAGGACGAAAATATCCAGCCTTTAAAGTCATTATCTAATAGGAGAACGACGTAACAGGCTTTTCTCTCGAACATAGGACAAAAATTCATATCTAACGTTTTTTCTTGTGGATATATTATCTGTGTGCAAAATGGTGAAGGCTGAAATTGAAGTGCAAAATGCTGCTCGGGGCGGGATCGAACCGGCGACCCCACTCCTACAAGACCAAGACCTACCCGACTGCACCATCGCGGCACGCTCGAGGGGCGCTCTAAAAGCCTTATAAATTGGTTACAGCCAAAGTACCAGGAAAACTATTGTGGTGGTTGTCAAACGCTAGCCTCCAAGTTAAATCAACTGGAGGAAGAAATCAGGATTATGAAGAATTTTATACAGCAGACCCTCGTTTCAGAGGATCGATTGCCAGAATCAACGCATAGGATAACACGGAGTAGAGCACGAGGCAACCTACACAACAAATCCCCAAATATAAAAAACGTGGTATCTAAGATAACAGTCAAGAGTAGTGACGCAGAGCCTCCAGTAACACTGAAGAATAAGAAAAAGGCGAAAGGTAAGACCACAGGGACGGGTACCAAAAATCCGAAGGGGATGATTTCAAACTCACCAGAAAAGCAATCGAAGGTACAAAATGAAATTGATCAAAATATAACAATGAACGAACTAAACGAAACACGACAGATAATGATAAACGAAAATAGTCTCCAGGCCACGCGCGCTTCATCAGAGGCAAATATAGAGGAGCTGTTGTCCACCGAATGGAGGACACAAAGTGGACCCACAGTGGTAATACCTCCCAAAGCCAAGGACGTTGAAGTCAGTATTGGGGAAGCCCCAACATCAGCCAGACAAATTATTCAACAGAACCCCCTGGATAGAGGTGCTGTGGACAGGTCACAGTGCATAATCGTCCATGGGATTCGTGAATCAACCAACGAAATCCCCAGGTGTAGAATAAATGATGATATCATGGCCTTGCAAGAGTGTTTGAGTGAAATAATAAGAGAGGATGAAACAATTAAGGTTTTTAAACTTTTCCGACTTAATAGTAAAGATAACACAAACCTTCTAAGAAATAAATCAAGGCCTTTAAAGGTAATTTTGGAAAACAAACTTCAGAGAGACCTTCTAATCGAGCGAACAGCAGGAGGAGACCCCGGTCACAGAGGTATTTTTTTCAACAGGACTACTCCGTACAAGAGAGAATGAAATGGAGGGCGCTAAAAGTGGAATTGGAGAACTTGAAACACCAGGGAGGGAAGGGACTTGTAATAAGAAACGGAGTGATTGTTCGAATACAAAAACCCCTTCTGTGGAGGACGCCCATCATTCTGAAAAATGTCTCACGGTTGAGCAACTAATCCAATGCAACAATCTACACAAAATCCAATTCTACTGCGGAAATATGCAAAGTCTCTTGAATATGGACTCATCCTGTGCGAATGTCGATCCAGCTGCCTCAATTAAAGAAGGCAGCGACATAGCCGGCTTAAAACACACAAATAAACTTAAATGTTTATATACCAATGCCCAAAGCCTACTCCCTAAATTAGACGAGCTTAAGATATACGTGTGCCAAACTTCACCAGATATCATCTCCATAACTGAAACGTGGCTGACCGCGAAGGTGGACGATCGTGAAGTTGCCATTCCAGGTTTTCAGTTATTCAGAAAGGATAGAACAGGACGTCATGGTGGGCGTGTGCTGACTTATGTCAGATATGGCCTGCTCGCGTCAGAAAAAAAGGAAAAGCTCGCGTGCGAAACTGGAGCCATCTGGCTCACCATCAGAACGCCGGGGTCTCAAGCCCTTGAGATCCTAACGGTCTACCGACAACCAAGAAACGATCCGCAGACAGACAGTAGACTGATAGATGATTTAGAATCGTTTGCTAGTCGATCCGAAGTAATGATTATGGGCGACTTTAACGCTTCAAATATCGATTGGAATCTGAGCTCGGCACCAGGCTCGGAATTAAACTTCGATCGCCGCCTCCTAGAAGCTATACACAAACGCTTCCTAACTCAACACGTCCTGTCTCCGACCAGAATACGCGACGGGCAACAAGCTAATTGTTTGGACCTTGTATTGACAAAGGCGCATGACAGCGTAGATGTTGTGAACTGTCTATCCCCGCTTGGCAAAAGTGATCACGTAGTCCTACAATGGGAATATTCACTCTTCTCTGTCCCCGATCGAAGCATCACAGTCAAACGCAACCTATGGCGTGGAGACTTTACCCAAATTAAAATTGATGTGCGCCATTTAGATTGGAATGAAACATTCACCGGGTGTATTCTCGAGGATTGGTTGCAATTTAAGGCCGTATTACAAGGACTTATCACCAACTACTGTCCTAATTCGAAAAAAAGATCACCAACAGGCCCCAGTGGCTAACGAACACACTGAAGAGTGAAGTAAACCGCAAGCGAAAGCTATGGCAAACTTATCTCAGGGAAAAAGACCGCCGAATCGCTGACGAAGTACAAGACGCAGAGGAACAGGTTAAAAGGCCTGGTTTATAAAACCCGCCAAAGTTTTGAGAGTAACTTGATAAACCGTGCAGCAGAAAACCCGAAGCTCTTCTACAACTACATTAGGCAGTGCACTCGAAATAAAGACCCCATCCCTTTGTTAAAAAACGGATGAAGGCGTCGAACTTTGCAAGGACGAAGAAAAAGGCTGAACATCTATCTGAGTTCTTTCAGTCGGTTTTTACGAGAGAAGCCAATCTAACCGCTGATAACTATAGTGCGGAAGAGGTCCCGACAATTGACTCAGTGGTCATAACAGAACCTATTGTTCTGCAGGAACTACTGAAGCTGGACGAAACCAAATCGCCAGGTCCTGATGTAATACCGGCAAAGTTGTTGAAGGAGTTGGCCGTAGAGTTGGCAGAACCCTCTGTCTACTCTTCCAAGCCTCCCTCGCTGCAGGCAAATTGCCACCCGATTGGAAGACCGCGTGGATTTCCCCAATACACAAAAGTGGCAGCCGTGCTTCCGCAAATAACTACAGGCCGGTAAGTCTCACCTCCATATGTTGCAAGATTATGGAGCGAATCATCAAACGTGAACTGATGCAGTTTCTGGAGTGGCATCATCTTCTCTCTGAAGCGCAGCACGGATTCCGCAGAGGAAGTTCCTGTTTAACTAATTTGCTCTACTGTCTGGAACGATGGACCCGAGCGGTCGATGAAGGAAATGTAGTGCACGCAGTGTACAAAGACTTCAAGAAGGCCTTTGATAGCGTGCCTCACCAACGTCTCCTATACAAACTCAACCGTATTGGGGTAAGGGGCAAGCTTTTGAAGTGGATCGAAAACTTCTTGATTGGGCGATCTCAGATTGTCCGTCTTAGCGATCAACAATCGGCGGAGGTGGCGGTTGAGAGTGGGGTTCCTCAGGGCTCCGTCCTGGGCCCTATCCTCTTCCTTATATACATTGATGATTGCGTAAGTGGCTTGGACTGTGACACCACCATGTTTGCTGACGATATAAAGCTTTGGAAGGTCATCCACAACGCAGATGATGAAGAAAATCTACAGGCGAACTTGCATCGACTCGAGGAATGGTCGCACAACTGGCTCCTCCCATTCAATGCTACCAAGTGCAATATTCTGCGATTTGGCAGAACCAGCTCAGGGCACCAGATAATTTACTATCTGGACGACACACCGCTACCAGAGGTAGAGGCTCAGAAAGATCTAGGAGTATGGATCACGCCCACACTGAAGCCATCGTTCCATTGCTCAAAAGTAGCAAAATCTGCCATGTCAAGCTTGTATCTAATTAAGCGAGCGTTTGCAAAGTTCGACAAAGAGTGCTTTAATAAGGTCTTCGGGATGTTCGTGCGACCACAATTGGAATTTGCCATACAAGCCTGGAGACCATGGTCTGTCAAAGACCACAACACCCTTGAGAAGGTCAAAAGACGTGCAACCAAGCTTGTTCAAGGTCAAAGCTGCCTGCCTTACGAGACACGATTGTCTAATCCTCATCTGTTTCCTCTGGACTATAGACAGCTACGCGGCGACTTAATACAAGCCTTTCGAATGTTGCGGCTTCAGGATTGTTGCCTTGCATCTGGCGACTTCTTTGAGCTGGCCACTACCACTACTTTGCGAGGACATCCCATTAAACTACGTGTGACAGGTGCAAGACTCGACACAAGAAGGTTCTTCTTCTCCAACAGAGTGATTAAGGCCTGGAATGCTCTGCCGGCCGACATAATCATGTCTCCATCCGTTGACACTTTTAAGCGGAAGTTTGACCAGTACAGCCATAAGTACCACCACGACATCCGAACCTAACACATTTCCTGAAACATATTCCCATCCACAATTTTCGCGTCATATAACATACTACTCCCTATTTTTGAGAAACATTATTTTATAATTGTTTGTCCGATGCCCTGCAGTGTGTCCGTGAGATAACCCTTTGTCCAACGTCCATTATATGTCAGCCTTTTTAATTTACAGTGTCACTGACATCAATAGGGAGCTCAAAGGCTTCGCCTATATTTCCCTTAATAAAACTGAACTGAACTGAACTGAACTGAACACGCATTCGAACTCGTATTCCGCCAATTTTTTCTGCCACCGATCAACTTGCAACTAAGGATTCTTAAATTTCCACAACCACGTCAAAGAACTATGATCCGTGAGCACGATGAATGGCCGATACTGAAGATATGGCCGACATTCTTCAAACGTATGTTAATAATGGCATCTCTTTGCGAGTCACGCAGTAACGACGTTCTGCCTTAGGCAATGAATGACTGAGGTACTAGATGACACGCTCAGTACCGTCAAGTTGTTGCTGGGTAAGGACAGCGCCCATTGCGCAATCGCTAGCGTCACTATCTAACACAAATGTTCCAGCATCAGAGCTGATTTTAGGAAAAACTAAAATCAGAGATAAGCAAAGCTTACCCTTCAGCTTCTGGAAGCTGGTAGCACAGTCAGCAGCCCACTTAAATTTGACATCTTTCTGCATCAGCTTATGGAGGGGACTTGCAATATGAGCATAGTTCTTGATAAAACGCCGATAGTACGAGGCAAGTCCTAAAAAACTTTGAACCTCAGGTATATCTCCGGGAGTCGGCCAGTCGCGAAGTTGCCTTACCTCTTCATCATCGGTCTCTATGCTGGTTGCATAGACGACATGGCCTAAAAATTTGACGTGCGGTTAGATAAAGACACACTTGCTCGGCTCAGAAGTGAGACCAACCTGTCTGAGGCTGTCGAACACAGACCAAATATTTTCGAGGTGGTTATAAAATTCCTTACTGAGGACGATAATATCGTCCATGTATACAAGACACGAGTTTGGAATCAACTGAGAAGGGACCTGATCCATTAACAGCTGGAAAGTATTAAGGGCATTTTCCAACCCAAAACGCAATGTCTCAAATTTGTATAGAACTGAGGCGACAGAATAAGCCGTCTTTTCTCTGTCAGCAGGTAGCAATTTCAACTGCCAGTAGCCAGAAGCTATATCAAGTGTTGAAAACATGGTATTAAGGGGTGAGGGTGTCCAAAGTCGCGTCAATTTACAGAAATGGAAAAGAATATTTCTTAGTTACGCTTTTGAGTTTTCTATAGTCAATGCATAAACGCATTGAGTCGTCTTTTTTTCCTTGCGAGCACTATCGCAGACGACCTGGAAGAATGAGATGGCCTGATAATATTGCGGCAGATCATATCGCTTCTAAGAGCATACAATTCATTCTTTTGTAATTAGAATTTATATTTTGATATCACCGATAAGGCATTGTCTTAACAAACATTAGTAACAAAATAAATTTATGACAAGGTGTGCAGATAAAATGTAAAAATATTTAATTATGTAGATAGAAAATGTCCTGCCAGGTCACCAGTTAGCGATGTTTTGATCTTAATAGTGAACTAGAAAGATAGACAGTAAAAATATCCTACAATTAAAATGAAGATAGAGTTCAATAGGCCTTCATTTTCGAATAGAAGGTAGGAGAAAAGACTGCTTACGAAAATAAGGTCAGGTGGTAGAGTAGGGTAATACTGCAGTAGTATTTCAGAATAAGATAAGGAAACGTCGAGATGGTTCGTTCTTGATCGCTTAGGTGTATGAAACAAAATCTATTGAAAAAGTGTCAATGAACTTGAGGCTTCAGCATCTTATGATCCAGAATTTAATTCTGATGATGGTTGGTATCCAACGAAGCGTCAGCATTTTAGACTGTGGACCACCGAATGTGTACGTCCGAATGACTTCATCGTTTGGATGACTGGTGATATAAGGAGACATCATGGTTCATGGGGGACTCGAGGTAGCAAAAAATAGTTTCAAGATGGTCCTTTCTCCGAGTAATGGCGAAAGCTACTGGGAAAAGATAAGGAAAATAAAGGGTTAATAGAATCAGTGTTAAGATAAATGTGCAGTCTTCGTTTGAAAGCAGATAGACTAGTTAATGACCTTATTCAATTGGCAAATTATTCCAAAGAAAGCTTTACCCAGAAGCAAAGAATAGAGAGCTTTTACACGTGGAGGATGCAGGGGGAGCTATAATCAGTGCATATTTTTTAGGTTATATGGAAGACTAACGGGGGCAATGACAGAAAGCTTGGGGAGAGTTGAGCTATTATTTAGTCGGAGAAGGAGACAAAAGCCTGCTTCCAGTCTCCTGACCCCAAGTAATTTTAGCTTCGTTAGCTGGCATCTTGTTGAGTAGGAAGTAGTTGAAAGAGTCGGAAACAGGAGTTTTTTGTGAAATGTTTTCGGACATTTTCAATTTTTGAATGGCTAGTTTCGTTCATTAAAACGAAGAAAGGGCGGCAATATTCAAGAATGGGGAGCACAAGCATACGATAAAGTCTTAATTTAATTTCAGGAAGGTAGAAATTTATAAGAACTTAAGCCACAAATCTGAGCAGCTTTGGCCGTAATTTTATCGGCATGAGGCGAAAGATCTCATTTAATGGTGTAGTTAAAGCCTAAGCACTTGATGGAGGAACATTCAGTCATAGGGCATCCTTTAGAAATAACAGGTTGTGGCAGCCTTGCAGCCCCAAAACGCATGTAGCGACACATAGAATGTGAGAACTCCATTAGCCAGTTGGAAGCCGCCTAGGTGGGACCCGGATGGGTCGTGCGTCCCCCGTGTCAATGCAATGCTCCGTCACATTCGTCCTACCCGCAGACTTCCCATCCCAGTCAAAGATATCTTTGAATTCTTCAACAAAATCACCTAACCTCTTGGCACTGGTCTGATCAAGATGCGCTAGAATATGTTCCTTAGCATTAAAGGCAACGGTACACACAGGTAACCTGGCCGGTCTATGAATACGGGAAAGAAAGGGCACCTTAACAAACGCTATGGGCAGGAGGCGCCTACTGAAGTCGAAGGAACATTTTAACTAATTCAAAAAATCAACACCTATCATACAATCCCAAGTTGTATCTGGGAAGACAATAAATTGGTGATTTAAACTAACTCCAGCTAAATCCAGGTAAAATTCTACTAGACCAGTGTGCCTGAGGTAAGCCCCGTTAGCCGTGTGAAGGGTAACGTTGGGCCTATCACAGTACCGGATCTCAGTTTGGAATTCAAGGAAAGGCTGCTGACCTTCGAATTAACATCCAGTGCCAAAATCCTTTTAAACAGGAGCTTGAGGCTTGTTTGGCCGTCGGGTCTGGGGCCGACGCCAGTTCTTTCGCCAGGGGAGAAGAGCCGCAAGAGCAGGGCTGTCAAGGAGTTTGAGTGTCGGCGTTGTGAGAAGAGTGAGGCTGGATAGCTCTGACACCGAACAGCGACCATGGTTGTTGTTCGCAGGTTGTCTGAATGACTTCCTATTCACGAGCCAGGGCCAGGGCCTGCTCGAGGGTTGACGGCTGATTTCATAAAAGGGCCTTTCGGATCTAGGGGTCACGGACTCCAGCGACAAGCTGCTCCAGCACCCGAGTATTCAGGGCCTTTGCGTCCATCGTGGGGAAAGCCCTCCACCAGAGGAGTCGAAGGGCCTGCTGGAAGTCGTTGATTGACCCCCCGGCTGTTGATAACGTCGTTTGAAGTCTGACCGCAGGACCCAAGGGTGTTCAGAACTCCCAAGGATCTCCCAAAGCCCGTCGAGGACAACCAAGGGGGTTAAAACTGCTGAGATGTCTGCTGAACGGGTGGGATCGTAGACCTCGTTGTCCAGAAGGGCCAAGATGGCCACACTCTGTGCCTTTGCATCAGCACCTTGGAGGTTATCTTTGAATCGTACCTCCCAACGAGCAAAATCCGTGATGCAAGTTAGTTTCTCTGGTGGGGGCGCAGAGTGTTGGAACGCATCGAGCTTCTGCAAATTCTTTATCAGATTCCCCAGTGAGTTGTCCCCCATGCCTCTGACA